>RJVU01059333.1:9966236-9990825 GCA_003731715.1 Anabarilius grahami | reverse complement strand
CATTCTTTCTTTCATTATTTGCAGATATACTAATGATCTATTTATTACAGACGTGAATAATTTACAATAAAATAACAATTTTAGTTATTCAATCTTCTTGCTTTTATACTACAGTAATCATATCCTGTTCGTCCATCAGAGATCCGCCTCATTTCAGCTCTGATAATAGAAAGGGTGTCAAATTCTTCTGGAAAACTTTGCCGCATTGGTACAGGGGTTGCTGCTCACGGCAAAACGTCTAGTCCGATAACGCATGGGGTCTTGTCGATACTCCGGAGCTTAATTCCAGGAAATGACATCTTGACTTTTCTCGAAAGGTTTTCAGTTAAACACGCACCTAAACATGGAAACCAGGACTACAACTTTAGTACCAGCACACACACAGAGAGGAGGAAAAACTGCATATTTAAAGACATACACTCACAAACTGAGACTGCCTTCAAAACTCATTTTGGGGAGCACCCTCACAGAAACCATTTAGAGAACAACACAGGACTATTGGACTATTTAACGGTGTGACAGCGTTTCCCTTCGATTTAGTCAGAACATGTTTAACCAAACAAATACAAAATGGTAAAGACATTTGATATAGCAAATTCATGCCCTCTGTGTATATAAAGCCACAGTATGACTGTATTGTATGCTAACCTTTCGAAATGAGTTCCGATATAATATATATCTTTCATTATTTGAGACTTGGCAAAGGCAACTCTGTAAAAATCACATTTACACCACTCTTCAAACTGAAAACATGAACAATGTTGCCACGAGTTTAGTTTTTTATCAGGGGGTCTATGTTCTGTACTGTTGTTTTTTTTTTACCCAGCAGCTTTCAGATTAGTTTTTAATCTGTATACAACTGTCCAGCTCCAAAAAAGGTGTACGGGGAAAAAAGTGCCCCGAACATATTGCCTCAGAAAGCATTTTCATCTCTCTTCCCCTCCATAATCTCTTGCTACATTCCTTCCTCAAGCTCTCGTTTGTGTCAAATTTGGAGAAACTTTGATTTAGTGCAAAAAGCTCTGAAAATCCTCGTTTTTGAAAAGTATGAGTCCACCTTTTTACAGTTCTGAGAGGCATCAAGTGTGCAAGTTGACGACATGAAAAAGAAAAAAAAACGCAAGACTGAAAATACAACAGCACTGATGGGACAAAAGGGGGCGAAAGTGATTAAAAAAAGAGAGATAATCAGAGCTCGTTTCAGATTCTAATTTCAAAGCCACAACAACAACAAAGACAAAAAGAAACCCCTAGTGATCATTCCAAAACTTTCTTGTCTAGCACTTCTTTGCCATTGGTCCGCGAGTAGGGCTCAAAGGCGGAGGAGCTCAGGTAGCGGGCAGAAAGTTCCTGCAAGTTCCCTGCGAGGGATCCGGCCATGCCGAGCGGGGTGGAGGACATGCGTGAGGCGACCGACCCAAGTAGAGAGGGCATAGGAAAGCTAAACAGCCCGTGGGCGGGCGGAGATCCCTGCAGCCCCGTGACTGTCCCCGAACTGGTCACCGCTGGCAGCGGTGGGCTTCCTCCAGCTGTGCCTGAGCTGGCCGCGCTGCTGCTACTGCTGCTAGAGGAGCCTCCATTAGCGGTGATGCCCAGGGACGACCCACGCAGGGCTGAGCCTAGTGACGAGCTCCCGCAGTGGGGCAGCAACCCTGGCAGGCCTGGGGGAGTGAGGAGCCGGCCCTGCTCCAGGAGACGGAGGACGCTGCAGGTGGCGGCTGTCTCAGAGACCACGGAGCGCAGCTCTGAATCCTTCCCTTGATCCTTCTTCTGCTTAGTGCGGCGATTCTGGAACCACACCTTCACCTGCCGAAGGATGGAAAGAGAGAAAATAGCTTAAAATAGAACACAACAAATAATATGGAAAATAGTGTGATCTTGCAGAATACTACTATAATGCTACTTAGAATTGGTTGCTTAGAATGTAATAAATAGATCAATGAAAAGTAAAACAATTCTTTGATTTTTAGATACCATGATTTAAAGAAGTCTATTTATAGAAACTATATAAGGTGAAATGTGTTTAGATTATATATGCCTAAGGTAAATCTGATTCAATTGTGCATGTAGAGCTAAAATGAAAATGAAAAGTGTAAGTGAAACTTATTTTGAAATAAAAAAGGGTAAATGTAACAGTAGATATAAACCTATTCAATAACAAAAACATGCCTTTTCTTTTGAAAAACGCCACAACACAAGCTCTTTTTGCAAGGATGGATGGATCAATACTGTTTTGAACCACATAATTGTTCTGTATCCATTTCATTTAGGTTTTCAAAGAAAGAGGATAATACATGTTTAGATCAAGCTAAACAAAGTCATAATATATATTTATTTTCTATAGAGAAGTGGAGGTCCGCTTCATATTCACTGTACTTCAAATGATCGATAGATTGAGAGAAATAAGAACAATGAAGAATGACTAACATCTCAGAATTGTGTCATGCAGTTTAACCGTCACATTAAATGCATCGCAATGGTGGTCATATTATTTAAATGTTTTGTGAATGTACAAGATTATTAAAGAACGAATATGCAGCTCTGTTTAACAAACCTGTTAGTTACATACCTTAACAATTTCATCAGTGTTGTAATGGAATGCTAATTATTAAGTTATCAGAATAAAGCTGCCACTGTCTATAAATTACTAACATGCACGTTTGTCATTTGTATTTGTTTAATCTCGCTATGTTTTATGGATAACATGAACCGGAAGGTCAAGGAAAACACTGAATTACCAGCAACTGCATTTTCTAAACACACAATATTTTCCCTCTCATTCTCGTTCTTGACGCATTCTTGACTTTGTCTTTGAGAAAAAAAAAATGCGGTGCTGCTACACTTTCACAAATGGATGACTTTCTTGTTTGATCTTTCCACAGAACATTTCGTGTCTCTCCGAACACAATGTTAATTTCATGATGCCGTCATTAAGGAGCACTTCACCGTCCTCATCAGGCGGCCAAGAAGAGACACGGGAAGCTTTAATGTAATCAAGGCATGGATTTGAACTGCACTGCAGCACGGGGCATTAGAGAGGGCATTAGTGAAGCTAACTCTATTGTGCTCCCTGTGTTAGCAGCACCGATCTGCCTCAGGGCTTCAAATGTCGTAATTTCACCCCACAGGAGAGCAGAAGAATTTTAAAGTCGTTAGTGGGGTGATGATGTGATAGAATGTGACAAAGTTCAAATGGCCAACAGAATTAGAAACACTGAGACAGCATTGTCGCTTTGCAGGTGTTCAGGGTGTTTAATTAGGGGAGGCCCGATCAATAGTAACAACATATGATTGAATAATTGAGAAAACGATTCAAATGTGTTAAAATAGAAAAAAGCAGCTATATGATTTTGTTTTATAATATTTTTTGTGAGCCATCCTGACATTTTTCCTTAATAAAGGCAGTACTTGGTCACGCAAGCATGTGGTATAATGAACGTTCACTGATGAATAAACAAAAAAAAAAAAACGTGGGCTCCAAAATTAGCTTTACTACTGCAGTCAGAGTTTCCCTGCACTGCAGATTATACAGGGAGACACGCAGAGGCAGAGAGAGAGAGAGAGAGAGAGAGAAAGAGAGAGGGATAAAAAAGGCCAGAGAAGCAGAGAGAGAGAGAGAGAGAGAGTGCATGTACAGTTCAGTCATGTAATCTCAAGCTCGTGACCTCTTGCTGACCCCTGCGCAAAGCATGTGCTGCAAATGCATCGCTGGGCTTATTTTTGTAAAGCGAGCCTTTATGCCACTAACAAACCATCAAAATATTGCAAAAGGGAATTATCGAGGAACATGTCAGGAGATGTGACCGGATCATTGATGTTTTAGGTGCCCTGAAGGGATGCCACAGGATGATCAAAATGCAAATAAAATAAAGATCAAAATAATATAGTGAGAACAAATTGTTTCCAGGTAGCTCTGCGTCTTTTAAGATAGTACAGAGAATCAAAAATGCTTTTTTTTTTACACATCAAATAACAATGATGATTGTGTCAGACATGTGTCACAAGAATTAATATGTTTGTCAAACATGTTTGTGATTATTTTTGTCCTGTGCTTCAGTAGTCTTTAATATAGATTGTTTTGTGTATTTATAATTGTATTTGTGTGTATCGCATTTGACTGTGTACCTGAGTTTCAGACAGGTTAAGTTGTCGGGCAAGTTCGGTTCGTTCTCGTCCCACAACATACTGGCACCGCTGAAACTCCATCTCCAGTCTGTACAGCTGTTCTGCTGTGAACGAGGTCCTAGTACGCTTTGGTCGGTCTAGATCCAAACCCTTGGGGAGAATAATCTCTCGAATCGAACCTTTGGCATCTAAATGTCAAGGGGAAAATGTTTCAGTAAATACCTGCAGTAAGATTATCATTAAAATATTTGTACATACAATTAGAAGATATCATTATGTAATAAAACATGCTAAAAGTGCTTCTTTTTTTTTTTGAGAAATGAATATAGGTAATCATGCAAAACGTATTAAACATTACAAAACGTTTTTAATCAAGAAAATATTTTTTCTACAAAGGCTGTCACGTTTTTGAAGGTATGTCGTTGCATATAAATGCTAAACAAATGCGGACTACTCCTTTATTATTTTAATAAAAAAAAAAAGTCTGTTCTTTTAAATACTAACAACTCAACATGTAGGAAAATAGTGTTGTGTAAAATAAACTAGGATTTTAATAGTATTTTAAGTCACATAAATCATAAATACACACACATACAAAAATCTGAACAATTTTCAGTTTTTCTGTCTTTCACATTTTAGTATTAGTAAATATTTCTAATGGTTCAACTTTATCTTAGAACAGATTAAATGATTACTAAAAACTTTATAATGAAGTTTTCTAATAAAGTAAATAAAAAGGAGGAAGAGAAATGTGTGATTTAAAACCTAAAGAAATAAAATATTTAAAAACATACACCAAACATGTTAGCTGGTTATTTAGATTTAAAATCAACAGTCTTTTATTGTTGTGACATGGGGAACCGTGCCCCAGCATGCTTATTAAAAAAATTAAATCAAATATACATTCTTTTTTAAAACAAGTTAAGCTTTGTGACAACTTCAAAATCATAAAAGAAAACACACACACACACACACACACACAGGTCTACAAAATTATTCAAAACAAGATAATGAATTATTGTATTGGCTGCTGAATTGTGACTGAAGAAATGACACAATAATTTCATAAGGTTAATTTCCTCATATTTCAACAGGCCTCTGAGACTGACCTAGATTTAGCTTCACAACCTAAATAAATTAATGGAGCTGATTGCTCTCCAGAATTTTACAATCAGCTGACAGTAGCAGGAGGGGCTTCACAACTATGTTAGTAATTTGACACAAATATTGACAAACAGTTTTTAGCCAACTGATCGCAAAAACATTATAATAATATCTCCGAAAACTTAATGTGAAAAATAATAATAATTGTCTCCACAATCTCAATTACACTGTTTCTGGAAGAAAAAAAAATTCAGATCTCCATTCCGATACCTTACTAATGTTTCCGATGATGGACAAAAAACACTGAAGCTCATATATATATATATATAAAGCATAGATTATAAGACCATCTAAAAACGATAATCAACAATCAGTAATGTAAATAAAAAGTTAAATTATCCCTTAAGTTATGTACAAAAGTAACTAATTTTTTCCTTAAATCTTACAATCACAAAAACTGTACTTAAAACAAATTGTCAACCATATAGTACATTGCTAAAGTATTTTACAGCTTTGATAATTATTCTATTAATTTTAATTTTAACTATTAAGTTTATGTCTATAATAGTAATACACAGTTGAAATTAATCTAAATAGCATTTGAAAATATTTGCAATCAAAAGGCAGCAGAGAAATTGGATCATTGAGCTATGAGACCCACCATAACAGCTGATAAAATAACAATCATAATTTTTTTTCTACAATACCGAACACATTTTTTGCTGTTCTCAATTCAGCGTGCATTAATTTACACTTGTGAACGCTTGAATCTATTCACACTCACTTATGGAAGAAAACAAAACAAAACCAGCGACACAGAAGAACTAGCACAAAAAGCTAAATTAAAAGTTCAATTTAAGTTGATTTCTTGTTTTTTTCTTCTGGAGTACAGAATGTACCGAAAGGTCCAAAAGAGTGTTTTTAAACTTACCTCGAACTAGAATCCTCCGGCAGTAGTCAGGATCTCCTGAGCTTGTCCGGCTCTTTTCGCAGTTTTCCACTGGTCCGGATGGAGAGAAGGACTCCTGCTGGTCCTTCAGGAACGTTTTTGAAATGTTCCCCTGAGAATCCTTTCCCTCCTTCCCCTCTTTTAGTCCATTCTTCAGCAGCATTCCGGACTCTGAGTCTTGGCTGTAGCGGACTTCCATAGTCACTTATCCTCTGCGAAGATTTCTCCTTCTTTTTCTCCTTGTTGGGAAGAAATAACTGTTTGGGTATGGACACACACTGCTTATTCTGGGTAATATAGGTTTGGTCTTTCTGTAAAACAGCAGCTTGGAGTCAGAGTCAGATAGCTAATGTGCGACCAGCACTTGCCCAGTCCACTGATCTGCCCTATTATCTCTGTGCAGACTCACTTGCCCAATGATCATAGACTTCTCACCCAAATTCAACAGCAATTTAACAGCTCCTCTCCTTGTAAAATTCACATCAGGCTGATCTCCGGGTAATCAGAGCTGTGGACGGACGCATGCTCGCCGCTTCAATTGATTACGGTAATTTTGCTGCCTCCACATTTGCGTAACCTCATGAATACTCTAAACTGTTTGGGAAATACACATTGTCCTGATAGAGGGGTCCACTCACTCCGACCCCCCTCTCCGCCCTCGTTCACGCAGGATCAAGGGAGATGATTTGCCTCGAATCGCCACCACGCACAATCACGGAGCCAAAGAACCAACAGAAAAGTTCCACTTCATTCCTCGATGCCCCGGCACTGGCCGTTCCTCTGCTTTCAGGATGTAGTTCGGTCGGGCTAACTTTGCGAGCAGGCTGACGAATCTCCCCCCGGATAACGGCCTGAAACCACACACTGAACCCTCAGAGCTCATACAAGCAAAGAGCGAAAAGAGAGAGAGGGAAAGATCGGTAGAGAGCAAAGAGAGAGAGAGAGAAAAAGAATGAGGGAGGCGGAGAAACCTGAAATGCGAAAAAAATGGAATCCACTTCCCTCGGAATCTGTAGTGGTAATGAACACGGATTCACAAAAGAAAGGAGATGAACACAAGGGAACTCTGTCAAGCAGGGGACAGTGTGCAACAACCACCCCGAGTTACCCAGCACCTCTAATACAAACCCAAACCGAATGCTACGATCACTCAGCCCCCTTAATCTAAAAGAAACCTGCTAAAGCATCGCTAAAAAACTCAACCTGTCCGAGATCCCAACGCTAAAACCCAAAGCTACCCCCCCCTCCTCCGCTCTCCCACTCCTTCCACACCACTACACACCCACCCACTCAGTCTCGCCTATTTTCATTGTCAAAGCGACAATATCTGGGGGAACAGCAGTGGTCTGTAATCCAATAAGACCATTGATTAGGCTACAATGATTCAATTCAAGCCAATGGTTGCGAGCATGGAACAGGCTCGGACCCTTCTTGTCACCTTGCAGGGCCAGAGGCCCTCTTCATGCTGAACTCCCCCCCTCCCGAAGCCATTCAGTCCTTTATGGGAAACGGAGAGCAAAAGGAGTGAAAGATGGCAATTATCTAATTGGACTATTAACAAACAATTCTGTGAGTGTGTCTGGTAGGGAGCAGAAGAGGATGGGGAGGGGGGTGCTGGACTAACTTCATTTAGCGAGTGTGTGGGGCAGCCTGTTGGAGAGAGGGAAAGGTTGTTTAAAGAAAAGATGAGAGGGAGGGATTGTTTAAAGAAAAGGTAAGAGGAGGCTACGAAAAGGGGCTGCAGGGGCAGCAGGGCAATTCTGCCCGAGCTTGGGAAAAAGAGTTTGGTGGGACGCGTAACAGCTGTGGTCCGAGACGTTCCAGGTCAACAAAAGATGAAGGTGTCCTGCATGGAGACTGTAGGACACTAAACTGTATTGGTACAGAGGCATCTTTAAATATCAGTTACTTTTTAAAACTGTCAGTACTGTATAATTCCTTTTGAAAAGAACAACAAATTTTAGGTTTGGGATGCCAGTTTCTAAAATTACCTCTTAATGTACTACTATGTTACTTAAGATATGAATATCAACCCTTAAGATACTAATGGAAATCCTTAAGTTATGAATATCAACCCTTGAGATACTAATATGTAACCTTAAGTTACTAATATGAATTCAAATTCCCTTAAGTTAAGAATACCAACCCACCCTTAAAATAATCATTTTTATGTTATAAATATCAACTCTCAAGAGAGAGTTCAAGAGACAAATATAAACCTTTAAAGATACACTTTTTGTTCAAAATTAACAAAATTTAAATAATGAGTTAATACATTATCAACCCTTCTTCCAAAACAAGTTTTTGTATTACTCTGATTCACTATGTTAAGCCTATTATACAGTAATGGTTTATATTTTAGACCTGACGGGATGGTTTTCACTGGAAATTGCAAACATGCGTCACTCACCTGTGCATGACTTATATCCGTAAATAGAGAAAATTTGCTTCGGCTACTTTGACGTGTGTATAGTGTGGGAGTGGCATAGGTTAGGTGTCACTAACCTAATGAGCGATAAAGGTCAACACTAAATCTCGAACCTCTGGAGAATCACACGTTTTAAAAAGATGCCAAACAGAGTCTGCTTGAAAAAAAGAGAATGCGGCAGAGCTCGTAATAAAACAAGAATCAACATCAGCTTGGCTTTTCGGAAATAGTGAGAACTGAAGGATTTGAATTGTAAAAGTGATGCGGAGATGGCAACTTTATTACTCAACAGGTGAGTAAGGGATTTTATTGATCAGATAAATTGCCATATGTAGCTCACTAACAGAGTTCATTGTAAAGCATTATCTATTGTGAAGGGTTATTTCATTATAGGTTACTGTAGCGCTGTGCTGGAATTTATTTTCAAGGCAGTACCTTGTCTGTTAATGGGTATAGCTACTGTAACGTCTTTAGCTAGTCAGTTTGAGATCCTTTCCATCCAAACTGGTTATATCTCTTAAACCTATTAGTAAATGTTTAATGAGCATTAGGATAATCTCTCTTTTTTTTTAGTTATAAGAAAGAACCATATTCATCCACAGTCACTCAGAGCCGAAGCACAACCAAAACATGTTCTTCCGCAAAATGCAAGCAGTTTTGTTTTTTAACCGCTAAAGGGCCAGAGGTTACATAGTGTAACTTTAAATTCTGAAAATCAATTCTTAAGGTTCTATGTACCCTTAATTTATATATAGCAACCCTTAAGATACTAATATGTACTGTACCTTTAAGTTACTGTTATCAACTCTTAAACCTATATGTACTAATATACAAGTTATAAAAAACAATTATACTATCATTATACTAATCTGAACCCTTAAAGGGTTAGTTCACCCAAAAATTACATTTCTGTCACTAAGTACTCAATTGCATGTCGTTCCAAACCTGCGAGACCTTCGTTCATCTTTGGAACAAAAATTAAGGTATTTTTGATAAAATGCGCAAAAATCAAAACAAAAATAACGACTTTATGCAACAATTTGTCCTAAGGGAAGATGAAAAATTGTTGAATAAAGTCATTATTTTTGTTTAGTTTTTGCGCACAACAAGTATTCTCGTCGCTTCATAACATTAAGGTTGAACCACTGTGGTCACGTTGACTATTTTAACAATATCTTTACTACTTCTGTGGACCTTGAATTTGGTTGAATTTTATCGCTTTCTAAGGGAGATAAAAACCTCTCAGATTTCATCAAAAATATCTTAATTTGTGTTCCGAAGATGAACGAAGGTCTTGCGGATTTGGAACGACATGAGGGTGAGTAATTAATGACAGAAATTTAAGTTTTGGGTGAACTAATCCAACCTCAACCCATTGGTTACTATTACCATTCTTACCATTAAGGTACTAGTATGTTTACTTTAGGATAATGCACAAAGGTGTACCTTTGAGGGTACTGCCCCGTTGACAGCCTAAAGGTACAGGTATATATTTTCAACACATTTTTGACAGTACAGGCTTTTCAACTAGCTTATTCAAGAATCCCCTAATCAACTGATCAACATAACTGCTATGCTGGTCCAGTAACTATATGGACAACCTATTTATAGAAAGTAGAGTGTACTGCTGAGTGGGAGAATGGGATCAGACTTAAACCTAGTTGAGAGCCATCAGTTCTTACGTGTCCTGAGCATGTGCACAGTCCACTGCACCTAGCAACATTTCAGAAAATGTTTGACCCTGTAGTCATGCAAATTACTAATCAATAATTTGATACTTATTAGCAAGTATATAAAGTATGTACACTCAAAAAAATATTTAACCCCAAAAATTAANTGCCCAGGCAAGCGACGCACTCGCTGTGTCCGTCACCGTCGTGCAGAGGGGCTCTGCACGTGCCACAAGAGTGGCGCGGCATTTGCAGCAACGCCGCCGCCGTGATAACGGCGATTGGGGGGCTCTTTTAGAGCGGCGAGGGCCGCGAGAAGCTCTTTTAGAGCGGTAGGACCGCTTAAAAGTGTGCGCTCGTAGAGCGGCAATGAAACCGCGGGGAAGCTCTCTGAAGGCGCGCCGGATGGCGGCAGGAGACACGCTGAGAAGGCAGCCGGGAGCGGGGAGCGGGAGGCGGCGACTCGAAGACGGCGCTGAGGGCGGCAGTCTCCGAGGGCGTCAGCGCTGGCTCCGACCGGCGAGTTCAGCTGGGTCCGCTGCAGGAGCCTCTTCAGACGGCGGCGAGAGCTTCTTCCAGGCGGCGAGCTTCTTCCGGCTTCAGGCGGAGATCAGCGAAGACGTGTAGTCGTCGCTGAAGGAGAAAGAACTGATGTCCTATGGCGAATCGCCGGCTTATATAGTCACCTGCCCCGCCCATTTCGGCGGGAAGATTCGCGCGCTCTTCGCCTATAGGCTGCGCGGCCGTGCCGCGCCGTCATTGGTTCAACGACTTGTCTATGAGTGAACCAATGACGGTGCAGTTGCACTGCGTTATTGAAAAAGGCTTCAGTAACGGGGAAAAAGGGAGACTTTTCCCCATACGCAGTACGAAGTGGAGTATCGAAAGGGAACACATTTTGTGCAGCTCCTTTGAGTCTGGGCAATGCAGCATTTGGGTTGCACAGCTATCAAAACTCCAAGATTTTACAAACCTCCTGTGAATTATGGAAAAAACAAAACAGGTGTGCATAAGAAGAATGGCAAAAAGCCGAGACTATAATCACTACTTTAATTTTAAATATAGAATACCTGCTTCATAAAATGTCTCTGTTTAGTTTTAATGTTATAGCTGATAACCAATAAATGGCTGATATTAAAATGCTATACTATTTTTCTATATTTAATTTTAAACAGTGAATTTAGGCATCACAATTTAATATATACAGTATAAAAGTGTGCCATTTAACTGTTATTAAATCAGTGTTAAAAATTTGCACTTTAAGAGAGCACAACTAAATATCAATATCACTAAATAAAAAAATCTCTAATATTGGCCTTTAAACTGATATGGATGCTTCCGTAATTACTAATTATTACCGTAATTGGTTTGTAAAACTACATCACAAAACTGTGACTGGTCAGTGTACTTGTTCCTGTTAAATAAATGTGCTAATATAAAAATAAAGGCACTAACGTCTAGGTACTTCTGATTCAAGTATATGTATTCCCCAGTTTCAACAAAAAAAACCTTGGAATATATTACTGTAATTGGGTAAAACATACATCAATAACAGATTACATTTGCCACTCCCAGTCCCAAATAACACCATTGCGTTCTTACTCTGCTAATACACCCATTACTAGACAAAGTGTGTTTTGGCTGCAAAAGAGGCCGAGGGGGAGAGACTTGAGTCCTATCTTGCTCTTAATAGCTCATTAGTAGAGCAAAGCGGGCTCTCTTCTGTATCTCTAGCACCTTTATTCTGCTAATGTTCATTGTATCTCTTTCTGCCATCTACAACGTGTCAAATGGGCATGGAGGCAAGTAGAGCCAAAACCTGGGAATGGTTTCAAACCATACCACGCTACTACCAGAGGGGTTGTACTGAAATGATATTTTGAAAAGTTCGTCCTCTCGCACAAAGGTGGATTGTTGTTTGTGTTGGGGGGGATGAAATAGGCAGCTGCTTCTGTCTAGTCAAAGTAAGAAAGTTCAGGAGTTTCAATCCTCACATGACATGTGAAAGCAAACACAGCCTGCTCTTAAACTCAACACCAAGAGGCATTATGTAATATCTAATGAATCCACACCATAATAATAATATGATTTATGAGGACATAAAACCTGTAATTGAGAGAGCTAAACAGAAATCATTGAAAGAGAATTTAAATAAATTAAACATACACATATTAAACAGCATACAATATTTGGCTCTCCTCAACAGGATAGTATATATGCTACAAAAATAACATATTTAATAAAATATGCAATAGTAGCTGACAGTCAAATAAACAATTATTTAAAGTCTTATTATTTAAAGAAATTATTGTAATGGCTCAAAATATACAAATGTTTTGTATATTTGCAAGGATTAGACGAAGACCTGACTGTTTTTAAACAGAAGAGATTTTCAGATAATTGTTCTGGAGAGCATGTGGTCAATGTTTTCTTCTCTTTATCTTCCATCATGTTACCTAAAGCCTCTCATTCAGATTTAACAGATCAATACCATCTCTCAGCCTCTGCTCTCCTGTTCAAAACAGTGCTAGGGACCATCTTCAAACAATAATAAAGCATATAATACCAGCAGAAACCTACCTGACCTGGAGTCTGTGTGCGTGTGTTTAAGTACAGGCGTGTTTGTGTGTGTGTGTGTGTGTAAGTACACAGGCTAAGGTTTCTCATCAGAGTACATTTTGTTAAGGTCTAATGTAGGGTTTCAGAGCCATTACAGGTGAAGCAGGAGGGGTGTCTGTAGCCACGGCTCTCATCTTTGAGACATATTCTCAGACAATCGCTCCAATTTCAATTAAATGAGCTGGGCTGCAAAGAGGAATTTGTGCATGTTTTTGGTTTTCTTTTATGTCTGATGAAAGCTTTAACAAAGGAAGCGAGTCCTGTAAAATTAAAAAGTTATTAAAAGTTTATAAAGAATTTAAAAAGCTATGCAGTCTTAGGGGGAAAAAATATGAAAGAAAAACAATTTAATCATCTAAACAAAGAAACTAAACATTTATAATTATTTTCTTTTCTCTTTACACAAAGAAAATCAACCACGATGTTTGCAATGATAAATGCATTCTCTTTCAACTAAAATAATAGATTTAAAAGACATTTCCTGACAAATAGTAGAAATATTATGTTCCCAGTGGAACAATTTGCAGTTATAAAATGTCATGCAGCATTTAGGGTTTTTAGGATAAAGATCTCCCTTCCCCCTCCAGTGTCCCACTTTAGCTTGGTTTCAGGATTTCATCCACAAAGCTCTACTTATAGGAGCATCCTAAAGACCTCAATCTGTTACAGCACCGTTATGAGTTTGAGGGTAAATTAATACGACACGCTGTGGAATATACAGCACAGACGATTTGCAGGTGTGGGCGGCATTTTGGGAGGAGGGGATTTGTAGGCTATGAATTGCTGGGACTGTGCAAAAGTGATTCAAACTGCTAAAGTCAAATGCAATGTCTGGTCAAAAAACACATTACTACACATACACTTATCTCAGGTGTTTTCTAATGTTTCTTTTAGCGAAGCACGTGAGCAAAAACTGGGAACACGTACCGTCTGAAGCGTCTGGGCATTTTTCACCAGTGCTTGGTTAATTGAGCTACTTGCTGGATAGGCCTGAAAAGTATCTATAATCAACCAGAAGAGGAAAATGTATACGAAAAAACAAAAATGTGTAAAATAGAAACAGACCGTCATCACATTAACCACCGTGTTTCCGAAGTGCTTGTGGCGAGCGAGTCTTCATCAGTCTCCTATGGTTTAGCGACGGACGCCATCTTCTGGTGGTATAACGACATCACATGCTAGTGACGAGGCTAGTTGATACTTTCTTCCACTGGTGAATATTTCTTAGTGTAAGTATTCTTAAAAAAAGTAAATTCTTGTATAATCACATTCCTTAAAGTTTTGGCTATAAAAAGCTTTTGCACATTTCCATCTTTTCGCTCAGTAAAAAAGATACAGTTCACTGAACATACTTTGATAGCAAATATTGCGTCACTACGGTTTTAACAATAGAACCTGTCAGTCTATTAGCCTATAGACTTTTCAGGTAAATTTAAATGTTTATGAAAAAACCAACAAACCATTGTTTTGGTCAATAAATATTGGGATTAATGAATTGAACTGTCGGTTTAGGCCTATTTGTACAAGTTTGGCTTATAGACCTACTTGTGAGGACCAATGTAGCCTACTGAAATATCATAATAAACAACTTGTGAGGACATTTAATGTGTCTTCACTAGTTAAATGCTCATAAGTGTGTTTAAATTATGTGCACGTGGTTCTGTTAATAATCATTAACCTCAAATAAAATCAATGAAAGTAAATTTCCTCATATTATATATTCGGGGATCATTTGGTGATAGTAATTGTGTGGCTACAGATCAGTGAAGTAGTTCAATGAAGCATTTGTAGAGAAAAACATTCTCAACATCTTGGTGGATGATGATGAATAGGTTAAAATATATGTTTTTATGGTAATAAATATATGTAAATCGACACCTAAATAACAGGATCATATATCTGGCATTGTAGGAAAAGGGTAGGCAAATAATTGTTTTAATCTTTGAAACCTTTTGTCATCTTGCCATTGATTTGGCCCCACAATGTAACAAAGAGATTTTTAGAAGAGAATATAGGCTATTCCATGTAGTTACAATTTAAAATGGTGTCATGAAATGTTTATTAATTATAAAAGAATCAGACAAAAAATTTTAATAGGCAATAGTTTTAGATCAAGTAGCTACAGCACCACGGGACTAGCTTGACATTTCATGTCAACTGCTCAAAAACACAGAGTGAGAAGAGACTTTACTATCTGATCATCAGATCTTTGTTGGCGCAGCCATTTGCGTGAACGATAATCAGTAATTTTTATTAAATTGTACGGAGGGAAAACACACACATCACTCGGTTTTTCTGTCAAACCTGAATCTTTCTCTTACACATCCATTTATGGAAGACAGGTCAAAACACGTGACGTGATTAGTATGAGGGCACACCTATTACAAATGTTAACTCAGTTAATTGTGATATTATGATTTGAGAAGGGCGAGTGAAAGCCAATTTGGTCATATGTCAAAATGCAGGTGGAGCAGAGACACACTGTCCAAAAAGAAAGACAGGAATTAGATATTGCACAACTGGTGAAATCAGTTGACTGAGACAGCACTCCTTTTGTACGTACTAAATATAAAAATAAATACAAGTGAACTCACCACACCCGCTGACTTGGACACTTTGGGCAAATTGGCACATGCAGACAACAAAGACATGCTAGCAACATTAATACAATGATAACATGTTGACTCTGTTATGTAATTTATAGGAAAGTAATAGCGTTTTATGGGATAAGAAAGGTCTGATTAAAGCTAATTGGCATTAGGCATAACTAAGTTTTCGCATTTGTTCAATTACTATCAAATGCTGAAAGAACAAAATAATAGGTCTAATTGTGTTTTGTAGCTCTTCATTCTCACTTTCTCTTTTCATTTAAATATGGTTATGCTAAAAAAAATGCTTACAAGAAAAGGGGATGTGCATTTTAATGACTCAGAAAATTATTTTGCCGAATAGGTTGACAGCCATGACCTCTTATCTTGTGACAAATGCCTGAAAGAGGAAAAGCACTGAAGCTACTTCACCAACCTTGCATCCATTGACCTGGGTGAGTATTTTTTTTAAATCCATAGAAAAATAAGTCAGCAAGCAGATATAGCAATCTAGATACTAAAGACTGACATAATGCAACTTAAAGTAAGCGCATCAGAAATCATTTTAGAAATTATATAAAAAAGGGGACAAAACATTGCAATATATACACTTGAATAAGGTTAAAAGAAAACTCATCTGGTTGAAGCTTTGGCAAAGACATGACAGTTTTACATTTTTTTGTAGAAACAAAAAACTGTCATTGAAGCGGAATTTTATGTTGAATTTCCATTGAGGTGTATGTAATCAATATTTACTTTGTTATTAAAAACCTGCCATTGGCATGCAAATTAACCTATATAGGCTAGGTGACTTTCTAGGAAGACCAATATATTAGTTGCTGTAGTTCTTGGAATGTACAGTATGATGAATAAACGGGAAAACTAGCTTTTCAAGCTGTGCTGGCTCTCACAAGTACACTCATTTGTGTTTGCAAGGCAGCTGGATCCAGATCTCCGCACAAACCTTCAACAATGCTTAAGGTTAGCAAGTCTTTTCTCTGAATTTCTTTAGAAGACTTACAATTGAGGTTTTTGCAAAACAGTATTTTTGACTTTACTCACCTGAATTGACTTCATTTGAACTGTCTAGGTGAGTAAACAGTGTCGATCTGGTTGTTTTTCTTTCAACAGAGAGAAGTCAAGCCATACTGGAATCTGTCTGTCAAAGTTTTACATGCGAAGATCCATCGGTCATATGACTACTGTGAGACAATTCTTCCTCTTAACAGCAGCCAAATATATTTATTTGCAAATTTTAACGTAGCCTTTTTAGCAGAAGTGTATAGCTTACACATGTTTAGACATGTTTGCTGTTTTGAAAAAAAAAGAAAAGTGTTGTTGTGTGGACTTGCTCTGCTGGTTACATGTGCATGTTTAAGAGCATGCACTTTTTTTTATGTAATATAGGGTACAATCAAGGTTTATTTCTCACTGCCAACTTCTCCAACCCCACCTCAATTTCTCTTTAGTGTCTGCATCTGATTGCTATGTCATTCTGAACTTACCCACGGCATCGGCCTGTACAAATCGCACCAAGACTATCACAAATAGCAACAAACCTGAATGGAATGAAACTTTTAACTTCAGGGTCCACAGCAACATCAAGGTAAACCACTAAAATATTTGCCTGATCTAAGAATGTTTTCTTATACTATATCCTATTTCTACTGTATCTGTACTATTTATCTCTCCTGTAGGAATGTCATATGAACTAAAAATGATTTCACTTATATCTCTCATTAGAACCAAAAAATTGTTACAGTACACTTTCCGTTCTTTCTTCTCTTCTCCTACACAGAACATTCTGGAGATCTTGATCTATGATGAAGACCCATTCATCAGAGACGACCAGTGTGCCACTATCTTTTTTGACATCAATAACCTTACACCTGGGAAAAAGGAGACCAAATGCTTTATTATAAATGATACGGTCAGTGATATATAGAGATCTTTCATCTAGACTGACATTACAGCATAATAAAATGGACAATTGACAGAGCACTTGATATTTGATTGTGAATTTGTGACTTTGATACTTTCTTTTTCAGACTAAGGATGAACTGTGGGTAGAGTTTGAGGTCACTAAGAGGTGAGTGAGATTGCCTTTAGCAGTTCTCGTTAACATTTGAGAAAATAGTTGCTAGCGAGAACCTGTTTTACAGATGCATGTGCATGTCCATACACAGAAATATGAACTAAGTGTCTATTTTGTGTGTGTCTATTGCAGCTCTGAGACACCAAGGCCATGTGTATCTAATGGAGTATTGGTGGTACGAAACTTTACTACAACTTTCTTATCTGTATCATGGGTTAGAGTCAGAATATTTAAAAGTAGTCACCATTCTGTGAACTCTGAATGGAGGATTTTTGTATTGCAAGGTGTACAAGAATCACTTATATGAGTTATAAGAGGGGCTAAAGGTGTCTTCTTAAAGTGCTTTGGTTTCATTATAGGCTACATTTACTTTTACTACTAAAACCTCAAAAAATAAATCAATAAATAAAACCTAGATAACCTTAATCAGATGAGCTTTATGCTTTCTCATGAAATCAGACAGGTCCTTTTTGTGAGCTGAATGTGGATATAGACAAGCTTCTTAAGAAGTCTGAAGGTAAATATAGACATTTTCATCCAAATTTCACATAGATAACAGATGGCTACTGAAAACACGCCGGAATTCGATATGCAGAAATAGATGTAAATGTAAATTACTCTATTCTTTAAGTTAATTTTAAAAAACATAAGCAGTGTAAAAATAAACACAAGAAAGTTTGATATAATCACAGATTTAGGTTATTTCTGCTAATTCTCTTTGTGTTCCAGCAACACAGAACATGGTGTTAAAACTAAAAGGAGCATACAAAGAGGATTTTGTGATCTCAAATTCTGAGGAAAGCTCCAGCTTCCTGGGAACATTACGTTACTACATCAACCGAGACCTGGAAACTGAAATTAATCTGACCTCCGAGACTATTATCACCCCAGCAAATGTATGTCATTTATGTGCAAGAGGCATCTCTGACACACATTGTTAATTAAAAGCAAAAACTACACATTCATTCCTCACATGTATGCCTCACATGTGGGGTTGTAGATTTATAAACACCTAAAACAGAAGTGTGCATCAAAAAGGCTTTAAATGTTTGTTTAAACATACTTTTCTCCAGGCTGGGACAGAAGTGGATGCTGCTATTCCAAACCCTGTAGACACTGGATTGACTTCTATCCCTTTAAAACCACTACCAGCCAAACACCAGCTTACTGTCTCTTTGCCTCTTGGAAAGGTGAGTACTGTAAAAATCAACTTTGCTTGTAGGTTAATTGATTAAATCTGAATGTGGCTCTATATAATATAGTATAATATAAAAATATAATATAGTATAATATAATATAATATAATATAAACAATACTGTATTTGTATTCATACTCTGCATTTTATCTAAATGGACCTTTCTTTCTTTCTTTTCTCAAAGAATAAAGTTGATGTGCAACTGAAAACAAATGATCGGTAACCGTGAATTCATTCACACCTATCCTCAGTAATAGTTTAATAGTAAATTATAATTTGGATGTATAAAACAAAACATTGTAAGCTTCAATACTATTTATCAGTTTTCATTTCATCTTAGAATAAGGATGTTTTTGTGTTTTGTTCTGAAGCTCTGATGAACAGCTGGATGTGCGTCTGGATTTTGATATCCCAGTGGAGGAAAAGAATTTTCTGGTGAAGAGACGAAATGTCGTGTCACAAGCTCTACAGAAAGCTCTGAATCTCAGCTCTGCACCTGAGCCCAGTAAGGTACTACAGATGCAAGCACAAAAAACTCAGCAAAGAACTGAAGAGATTGTGATGTTTTACTACAGTGCACACAAAAATTGAAATTTGATTCTAATGTTTGTATAGAAGTGCAGCATTTTCAAACAAATACCAAATAGTAACAAACAGATGGAATCTGATCAGTTCTGTGTTTGATGTAACTCCTCAGGTCCCAATAATAGCTGTAGTGTGTTCTGGTGGGGGGACCAGAGCATTAACAAGCACGTATGGTAGCCTTAAAGGTCTCCAGAAGATCCAACTTCTTGATGCAGTCAGCTACATTACAGGGGTTTCAGGTGCCACTTGGTGAGATCGTTTAAAAACAGTTTAAAAACAGCAGATAGTCAGGGCTGATATATCCTGTCAATCAAAAGAGGGCAGAAAAAAGCACTGCATTTGGGCTTTGTGTAAAGAAAATACTAAGAAACCAGTTTGATGTTTAATATTAATAGTAATTATATGAATTAATAACATTTAGAAAGTTATATTCATTTAATCTTCAGAATTTAGTTAGTTAATACTAATTTGAGTAATGTGTTTGTTTATAACTGATACCAGTTACTCTGAAACAAGTTGATGAAATGAAGAGAATAAAGCTTTTATTTGCATTTCTTTCAAAATATAATAATTCAAAATATAATGATTAATTATTAATTTAAAAGAAGGTATAAAAGGCAACCCCAAACTATCGGTATCGGCTATCGGTATCAGTGGAGAAATTTAGTATTGGTGCATCTCTACTTTTAAGTTTTATAATTAACCTAATTTAAGAACAAAATAAGTTGAAGAATTGACTATGTTTTTTGTTTAATCTTTGTATTTCAGGGCTTTATCCTCTCTTTATGAAGAGCCTAACTGGTCAAAGGGGGGCCTTGAGAAGTCTATGGAGTCTATAAAGAAGGAAATCTCTAAAAAGATGCTCAGTATGTTTTCCCTGGAGCAGCTACAGGAATACAAAGAGAAGGTGGAAGAGCGTGAGAAAGAAGGACACCTTGTGTCTCTCATTGATATGTGGGGTCTGGCTTTAGAGTATCTTTTCCAAGGCAAGGTAAAAAAAAAAAAAAAAAGCACAGAATGTGTTTGCTGTCAGTTTTAACATTTGGTACTCTATATATAATACACTTTCCTTTTATAGAAACAGATGGGTACACTCTCTGAACTGCAGAAGACAGTGTCCGACGGCCAGAACCCTCTACCCATCTTCACAGCTGTCAACCTGAAGAATGGCAAAACAGAAAGTATAGTAGATGCAGGTATGTAAAAAGATAATGGCAATTCAGCTTCTATTCTCAGATTAAGACACATAAGGAAATGTACATAAACACCCCATGTGCGACAATTTTGTAATGCAGCTGTGTTAATTGTGTCAAACAAATATTCCTGACCTAAGTCCAGTATCTGACCATCATTTGGATAGATAAAGATGCTGCCTGCTATACTGGTCACACAAGTTAGTCATGTACCAAGTTGACATGTGTAGGAAGCTCAGAAGCCAAGCGAAACGAAAACCATCTCTGGTGTATCTTCAGCAGGATTCTTTAAAAGTCCAACTAAGGAAGCTATATATTGTAGTTTTATACACAAAATTTAGGGGGCAGTCCTTACAGGTGAATACAAAGCACTCAGTTCACAACCTTAAACAAAGTATGCAAAGGATGTAAACAGTTATTAGCCCAGACTTTGGAGTTTTACAAGCCCCAATCCAATCAGCATTATTGTACCATGCAGATACCTCACAGAGATAAAGTCCACACCTCAAGTCGTTATGATCAAAACAGTTGCCATAGCTACAAAGACTGGGCCAAGGGCAACAAAAACCAGGTGTATAAAGCCGCTATTTTGTTGTTTTTGGCGCACAAAAAGTATTCTCGTCGCTTTATAATATTAAGCTTGAACCACTGTAGTCACATGAACTGTTTTAAATATGTTTTTAGTAGCTTTCTGGGCATTGAAAAAGGGAGTGTTATTGTTGAGCCATCGGATTTTATCAAAAATATCTTAATTTGTGTTCTGAAGATGAACGAAGGTCTTATGGGTGTAGAACGACATGAGGGTGAGTAATTAATGACAGAAATTTCACTTTTGGGTGAACTAACCCTTTAAATGGCAAATACAATGTATATCCCTTTAGTTTTTGTGATGTTATGTCAGGACGTAGGATCAGCAGATCTTAAACAGATTCTTAAATTTGTAAGCCCACACATGATAATATTTGGCATATCTATATATTCTGCTTTGTTTCAAGAGTTATTGTATGTTTGTGTACTTATACACACAGGATTAGATAATGCTTATATTATGTACTTGAACAGAGAAACTGTTGTGCTGTTGTTTGAATAAGCTAGTGTTCATCAAATTATGGTATCTTTTTTTACATATCTGTTAGACTGTTTACATATCTGTCAGACTTCTGTTTAATTGAGTTGTTCAAATTGTATCCGATTCTGATAGTTAAAAGTTCCCTTCACTTAATAAAATGCATTCATTCGGAACAGCCTGCAACGTCGTCAAACATAGATGACACCTGAGTTGCACATATTATACATTACCATATGTTCGTGTAATATACTTGTGTATTCGGTATAATACATCCATGTGTATTTATATAAATGTTATTTTAAATTTAAGTAATATTATTTGTTATATTTATAAAGGATAAATTGAGTGATAAATGTCTGTTGCAATGTTTAATATGAAAATAAATGTAATTTGGTTATGTTTTGTTTATCTTATTTAATTATAATCTTGAGAGTTGCATTGTAACTGTTTCATCTCACACACTTTATACCCTTGAAATGTCGAGTACAATCCACACCTGCTTTTCACCACCTTTATTTAATTTAAACTACTTTAAGTGCTGGAGTGATCCGCAATAATTATTGGGTAAATTTCCCTCTCAGCTTCCTGTGAAGTGATTTATCGATGGCTATACAAGCCTATTCAGCAACAGCTTCTGAAGATACTGTATAAACACATGCAAATGATTTCCTTATCCAAAGACTTTCAGAACATTTTCATAACAGGTTCGGTAGGTTTGGTTGAGAAGATAAACAACTTGCTTGGAACTCGATAGTGTTGCAACTAAAAGTGCATATAGCAGATTAATAATCCTATGTTTATTTCTGTTCTCCATTTAGAATGGTGTGAGTTCACCCCATATGAGGTTGGATTTCCTAAATACGGTGCCTTTGTACCTGCACAGAACTTCGGGAGTGAATATTACCTTGGTCACATGGTCAAGAAACTCCCTGAAACTAGGTTGTCCTTTCTTGTCGGTGAGTGCACGTGTTTTTGCACATAATAAAGACATGAAATAGAAGACAAACTGAATGCCATAAGGAAGAGAAAGAGAGCCATGTTGTGTTTAGCATCTGAAAATTTGTGTTGCTCATTATGGCCAGTAGGGCTAGTCTGGCCCTGATCCTGTGCTGTAAGCAATGATGTAAACTGGAACCAGTCACCATTAGTAAGTCCAAACTCTGTGTGTGTTTATAAAGGAATGTGGAGCAGCATTTTCTCTGTAAATCTGACAGAGATCTGGCGTCTTGCAACAGGAGTCGCCCCCTCCTGGACCCCTTGGTTTGGAGGAGGAGTGAGTAACACAGGTCAGAGTTTGTGATATTATTCTTTAAAATACATTGTTATATATTAAATTGTAACAAAATTGCACAATGTTATTGTTTTTACTGTATTTTTATCAAATAAATGCAGACTTGGTGAACATAAGAGAACATAAGAAAAAGCATTAAAAAATCTTACTGACCCCAAAATTTGTAGTAGTAAAGAAGTCTTTCATGATTATACTGACATGACATAATTGTTGTCTTGTCCTCCTCTATAAAGAGACTGATAGTAAACCAACAGCACTTGGCACATACCTGATCAGCCCCGTAACTGACTTTGCTAAAATGCTGTGTGGCTTTATGACCAGCCGTCCCATTGTCAGCCAGATGTTCAACTTCCTGAGAGGCTTCAACCTGCACAGGAGCTACAATGAGAACACAGGCTTCATTGCATGGAAAGGTCTAGAGCTCTACTTATTCTATCGACCGCTTCAAGTGTGATTCTGTGTCTTTCACCCAACTTTTTTTTTTTATATTACTTTTTTCTGCTATATCTTATCTCTTATCTTATGTCTTATTTCAGGTTGATGTCTGTCATTGCATGAGATATAATCATGACCTTTTACACATGAATAGCTGAAAGTGTTTTCAGTCTTCCATAATATCTGTCTAAAATCTAACTGTCCACAGACACACACCCAGATGCCTTTCCCAACACCCTGACTCCAAATGATCATGTGCTGGGTTTAGTAGATGCTGGATTTGCCTTAAATGCAGGATTCCCTCCTGTGGTTCGCTCTCACAGACATGTGGACGTTATTCTGTCTCTAAACTACTCCTGGGAACAGGAACAGTTTAAGGTGAAGGAGACTTGGAAGATTATATAAGATTTGGTTGAAATACATATGTCAGGAACTTTAGAAATGTAAAAAAACAAAACAAACAAAAACTATATATTTATGATTGTGTCCAGTAGGTCTTAAAGCAATCTCAGGAGTACTGCACGGATCGCAAGATTCCATTTCCGAAGATCGATTTCAAAAAGGTGGAGTCTGAGCCACTGAAGGAAGTTTATGTGTTTGAGGATAAAGACAATCCAGAAGCTCCCATAGTGCTTCACTTTCCCATGGTCAACGTCTCATTCAAGCAGTTCAAAGCTCCTGGTAAGCACTACCAACTCGATATCCTTAATAGGCCAACCCTAATGCCATATTCTTAATAGCAATTACAGTGCATGCAAGGCAGGACTGTATTTACTTTTAATATTATGGTTAGAATGTTTATTTTATATTATATATATATATTAGACTGCCTATCATAATAAATCTGTCAAAAAAAAAAGTTTTATTGTCATTTATTAGGCAAATAACAAATTAAAGCAACCAAACAGTCTTTATTCACACATAATAACCAAAAAAATTATATATTTTATTTTTATTTTGTACGCCTCTTTTGGCCTTGATAACAGCTTGCATTCTTGCTGGCATTGTTTTTATGTACTTTTCCCCAGTCTCTGTTGTTATTGACTTCCAAATAGTTTCTAGTTTTTCCCATAGACTTGCTTTTGATGAAACCTTTGTGCGGTCTATCTTTGAATCCATCAAATCACACCACAATAATTATATTTTAGTATTAGAAACACTACTGTGACTAAAGAGCTAAGCTTACACATACTGGTGTGGATTAACCATTACAAAAACTTAAAAAATGATTTTGATAAAGGG
>RJVU01059333.1:9939434-9966099 GCA_003731715.1 Anabarilius grahami | reverse complement strand
AATGGCAAAGCAGCGCTAACTAAAACAATATTCTTTTACTACCTGGTATGTTCTTCAGGAAATGCAAATCTAGTTTTTAGTTGATATTCTATGTATTACCGGTTGGATTGCAGTATATTGTGATTAAACATTGCCATTTTTCCGTATGTCAGCTCAAATGCTCAAATGACCAATGATAATGTAAAATTATATGTATATGTGTGGTGTAGGAGTGAAGAGAGAAGGCGAGAAGGAGCTGAAGGAGGGAGCCGTTGATGTTGAATTTAACAGTACCTCCTCGCCATATTTAACTCAAAACCTGACTTACACGCCGGAGGACTTCCAGAAGCTTATCAACCTCACTTCCTACAACATCCAAAACAACAAAGACGTCATTTTGAATGCACTAAACAAAGCACTACACCGAAACAGGGAAAGGCAGACAGGTGATGAAAGCAACAGCAAAAAGAAGAAGAAGAAGAAGGCAGTAGGAAAGACCAGTTCAGCGTCTACACCAAATCCAGGATCACATAAACAAAAGACTGAGGCGCGGTGATCTGCAGCACTGTTACTGTGAAGTACTTTCCAGAACAGAAAGTCACTTTTCTACATCCCTAATTAAAAGCTGCAGTAAAGTCTTATTGTTTGTCAATCATATTATTAAATAAAAAATAGTTGGCAATGAAATACTTACAAAATCAATATTAAGTAGCTTAAAGCATGATTTTTTATTAAACCCTTGACTTAAAACAGCATCTTTGTTTCTGTCTATTTAACTTGTCATTTTGAAACAAAATTCAAAATGGTTGAAAAAGTGCAATAACTTGAAAAAAAAGGGCATTATTTTCAACAACAAAAATGGGTTTTAGTAGGCAACCAAATGAAACCTAATTTATTAATTAACTTATTAAAAAGATTTTAATAAAAAAAGTTTATTTTGGCCAATATGACTCATTTAGATGGATAGACTGAAGTTTATGCCCTTTTTCCTGTGATTCAATATGTTTCTCTATAGAGTGTTGTTGGGGTGTGCCATATGTATGGACTGCATGTCTATGACAGGGGCATGAACCAACTGTACAGAAAAAACAAAACACAACACGTCTGCTCTGATGTGAATATAGACATGTGGATTCATGTAAGAATAAAATACATAAACATATTGAATGTCATTCTGTCATCAAGAAAATTTTATTTTATAACTTTTTTCCACATTGCATTTCATACACATACATAATCTCCTGAATAAACAAAAAAATACATGCATAAGCTTTACAAGGAAACAATGCAGCATTAATGGTTTATAATTGCTCAATTTTCTCAGATTAGACGTTGAATAAGAAGGAGTGTGATGATCTTTGTATTTGAATGAAAGAGGGCTAGGCTGGTATTCATGGGCATGGGAGGGTTTTCTTCCACATGCAACATCCTTATAATATAACCTGAAATGTAACTCTCAATCTTAGTATTATAAGCCTTTACGATGTATCACCTTCATTTTCATAATCATAAAGACAGTCCATTCCAAACGATATATAAGGTTGGCAATGCAGCCATTGACAGCTTTTTTTTTTTTTCAAATGTTTTTGGTAAATTTGTTTTTTAAGTTCTACACTATTAAAAATGCTGGGTTGTTTTAACCCATGTTTGGGTCAAATATGGACAAACCCAGCCATTGGTTAAAATTTTGGTAACAGTTTAGGGTCCAATTCTCACTATTAACTAGTTGCTTATTAGCATGCATATTACTAGGATATTACCTGTTTATTAGTATATATTATTCTGCATGACCATATTCTACATCCCTTAATCCTACCCAATACCTAAACTTAACAACCTTGCAAACTATTAATAAGCAGTAATTAATAGTTTATTGAGGCAAAAGTTGTAGTTAATAGGTAATAGTGAGAACTGGACCCTAATCTAAAATGTGACCAATTTTTTAAAGTACATTTTAAACCCAACTGCTGGGTTTGTCTATATTTGACCCGATTGAAACAAACCAGCATTTTTTTAGAGTGTAGTTTGGGGTTCGTCCATTAGGGAATGTCGAGGGAGACAACATATTTACAATAACATATACTAGCAATGGGAGATGACTGCAAACAGAGGGAGGAGAATTGTTGTAAACATGAACCCTTTAAACACAAAACACCATCAAATATTTTATCAGGGTGCGAAGGATTGGAAACAAACAAGTTCCTCAGGTTTTCTGTGTTATATCACACTTAGTAAGACTAGTGAGATCTTCATTTGATCTTCTACCTTTGAGACTTCACTGTAGGTTTGCTGAGGAGACAACATGCTGAAGGTACTACTTTAGCTCACAGATATTTGACAGTGATGAATAAACCTTCTTGTTTTGTAGCATTGCTATTTTAACCTAAAACCACAAATAGCAACTTTGTGAACAAACCTGCAGGAGCTTGATCAATGATCCATTATGACAGTGATTCCCAACCAGGGGTAGAAGTTGTTGGGAGTGCTTCATGGAAAGATTGCTTTTTTCTTCTTCTTCTTTCTTGTTAATCAGAAACCATTGAGAATGAAAATTAATTATGAATCTCTCTTTTTTTGTAGTTAATGTGTTAACTCAATCAGCTCATTTTTTAAAAAAGAGAAAAGAGTTGGCACTTCTGTAAAATAGATATCTGAGTGTTAATATAAAATTACTTGGAAAAGAATTTGTGAATTTTGTTTAAACACAATTAACATATAAAGCTCTCTTTGAGTCAGAATAGTAACTGATTTATTTATTTTAGTTTTTATATAAGTGATTGTTTTGCTATGGTCCACATCGAACAAGGTATATAAAGTTGGCTATTGTTTTATGTTAATTTTATGTAAATGTAATAATTTTAACAATAATATTCTAAATTAAAATTCCATATATGACAAAAAAACAACACCTGTGATGATAATGAATACATTTTTACATGTTAAAAGCAATACTAAACTGACGTCATTTTTTTTTGTCATCCTATATTTTATATTTTCATTTGTTGTGTCTAGCCTTAAGAGTTCAGTTCAAATGAGTGAAATTAGTTCACATGTTTCTTATATCTTCCGTATGAAGCATGCTTATGTTGCTATATGTTTATGTTACAAATTCTAGTCTGTTTAAACCAATTTCATTTTACTTCTGTCTGACAGAAAGAGTTTATGCCATACTGGAACCTGAGTGTCACAGTGTTGCGAGGAAAATTCAATCAGTCATACGACGTTTGTGAGTACATCAGCCCTCAAATACATTATGACTTGTGGTGAAATATTAATAAAATGCTTTAGAACAGGTGATCTGGGTGAATTATGTGTTTGTGTGTCTTTGCTGACTTTGATTTGCTGCCTACTACATACTCCACCTACTAAGAATGCTTAATGTGCTCTAAATTTGCTCTCTCTCTCCAGTGTCTAAATGTGACTGCTACGTCGTCTTAAAGTTACCCACGGCCTGTGCCTGCTGCCATCGCACCAAGACTGTGAAAAATAGTGACACACCAAAATGGAATGAAACATTCTGTTTCAGAGTGCACAGTGGTGTCAAGGTAATGAAAAGACAGTTTCAGACAGTTGCAAGATAACTCTTTTTCATACCGCCTGAAAGTGTTTGTTACAACTGTGCCTTGCCCTTTCAACCTCAGCTGACAGCTTGAAGCGATTCTCCACCCTGATTGTCCTAGAATAGTTACAGTGATGAATGACATGCTGGTGATGTCACTTACAGTGAAATGCTGGTATGCCAGCAAAGTCATTCTTCAGAATAATTATTTAATCTAAAACTTTAATCACAATAATTCAACGTTTTCAAATATTGTTAAATTGCCAACCAATGGCTAAATTTGTTCCATTGCCCTGGAAAATAATTAAAAAAATAATTAAACACAAACTGACAGCTTTTTTGTTTTATTTTGAACTTGTGTAAAAGTGCTAAGTTGTGCTATATGATGGGTTTGCTACTGGCAGAACTTTGACCTTATATTTGGGGACTTCATAATGACCTCACCACGATGTTAATGTCTCTTCAGAACATTCTGGAGTTCCACATTTTTGATGCTGACAAGCTGACGAAAGATGACTACTTTTCCACCATCCTATTCGACATCAATAACCTCACACCTGGACAAAAGCAAACAAAATGCTTCATTTCAGATGACAAGGTAGATAAATGTTTGAAGATGAAACTATCCTTTTATGATTTTATATTATTTTATTGTATTTCATTTTAGTCTTTGAAGTGGAAGTGCCTTTGTTGTCCATTACTTTAAACATTGGAAATGTTGAGTGAGAATTCTATCCATGATTTTGGTGTGCTTTTTTTTTTCTTCAGAAAAAGAGTGAGCTGTGGGTGGAGTTTGAGATGACGGAGAGGTGAGTGAAAATGTTAACAATCTGTGAAAGAATTGGCAAAAACAACAATGGTGGTGTCATTACCAAGTATGTGGTAATGCATATTAGTTAATAATTGCCCACTTCCTCCCCTATTAAAAAATACATTTACAATTACTATTACATCAGTCTGAATCAATCAGTCATTTTATCTCTTCCTTTTCTTTTTAAAGCTCTGAGAAGCCTGAACCATACTTCTCTAATGGAGTGCTGATGGTAAGAGTTTTTTTGATGCATTAAAAAGATCAGGTTAGAAATTATCTTGATATTTATCAAAATAATCTAGTATTATATTTTAGTATAAGCTCAAAAACAAAGTTCTGTCATGAAACTCTAGATGGCGCAGGCTAATAGGTCCTCAACCTGCTCGTAATCACATGGTTATCTATAGGGCACATCTGATTGATTCCTGCTGTATCAGTAGCCAATGAGCTTGCATGCTCAACCTTCAAAATACTTCGGTAGCATTTGCCTTACCAGTGCAGCGCACTTTCAGAAACCCTCCGCCTTCCCCAGCTCCACCTGTATAGATCTGCTACGGGTAATTCATGTACGCTAAATTGTACAGCAGCAGCATGTCTTACTTACTCACAGCAGCATGTCGTGTATGTATTGGCAGTAGCAAGTCCTGTACTTGCTCTGCAGCAGCAGCAATAATCAACAGCAGCAGCAGCATTAAAAGCAGCAGCGTAGCAGATGTATTCCGCCAAGACCAAACATATCAACATTGTCATACCCATTACCATGCCAAACACTCTGAGAGTTGTCATGACAGAAATACAGCTAAACCCACCTACACGTAATTGGAAATCTTTGTTGAAATAAGTAAAACGCTAAATCCACTTTCAATTTTCCTTTATTTATAGGCAGGCCCATTCTGTGCATTGGATGTGAAGGTGCAAAAACGTCTAAAGACTAATGGTAAATGGATATATATACTGCATATCAGACCCTAAATCAGATATTTAAATATACATGAGGCTTTATAATAACCACAAAGCATGAGAAAGAAGTAATACTAAAATATTTTTGTGAAAATTCCATTTCATAAATAAATAACAGCAAGTCTTCTAAAAAAAAAAGTTTGGGTTTTATATAAATAGGACCTTATTATTTTTTTATAAAGGTGTTGCAATAAGAACAGTGCAAAAAATGACCTTGTGTTTACCTCAGCAGAGAAGAGCATGATGTTAAAACTGCGAGGCGCATATAAGGAAGACTGTATGATCTCGAGCTCTGTGGAAAACCCCAGCGGCACACAGACTATACGCTACTACATCAATCGAGACCTGGAGACTGAGTTTAGTCTCCTCCCCCCAAAAGTGTGTCATCGATTAAGCTGATATTCTTAGCAGAAAATTTCTTACTAAAATGATTTACAAAGCATGCACATCACTAGAACAGCTGAAAGTATATGACGCTTGTTTAATTCTTTACGTGTTTGAACAGGCTGGGACGGAAGTGGATGGGACAAATCCAAAGACTGCAGATATTCTGTCATCTGTCTCTGTAAAACCTTTACCGGCCAAACAGCAGATTAAACTCTCCATGCCTGTCGGACAGGTGAGTACTGGTAAAATCAAATTTTAATGTTATTTTCCACAATAAAAAGAAAAGGTAATAACTAACTGCAGTAATAAACTCTTCTAGGGTGAAGTGGATCTGCAGCTAAACACAGAGGGCCGGTAAACAATTTAAATGATTTGTTCAGAACCATTTAAAAGAAACAACATATAAACCAAAACTGTGATTTTAACTGTGTTATTGATCATTGTTAAATGACACTGTATACCACAAAAACGTCCTCTTTTGGTCTGAATCCATACATCCATCAGAATAATTGTGTTTGTGTGTGTGTGTGGAAGCTATGATGAACAGTTGGATGTGCGTCTGGGTTTTGATATTCCAATGGAAGAAAATAATTTTCTGGTGAAGAGACGAAAAGTCGTGTCACAAGCTCTTCAGAAAGCTCTGAATCTCAGCTCTGCACCTGAACCCAGCAAGGCAAGAAAACATGAGTATAAACATAATTATAAACACATTTAACAGACTCACACTTCCTGGAAAAATGAGCAGACATACCATTGTTCCCACTCCATTTTTTATTTAAAGGTGCAGTGTGTAAGAATTATGTCCGCTAGAGGTCGCTAGAGGCCTATTCAAAACAAAGGCGTAGCTTGATGACGCCAAGTTTGAGCTCGGACGGTGCAAAAGAATAGGGATAGGACTCGGGAAGAAATCATGTTCATGGATGTGATTATTAACATTACTGTAGTATGAAGCAGAGCAGGGCCGAGTGTTGTGGGAGCTGAACGAGGCCCGGGAGCGATTGCGCAACACACGCCTCATGAGCAGCGGAACTTTTATTATGACACAGTCGCTGGCGCCGCTTCCGCTTTTCCGGTCATGAGTATGAGGTAACGCAGCTCTGTTTATCATATTAGATACATTTGAGTGTGTTGAAAATGTTATAACGTTACTCTGTGCGTTCGCTCGGCGGCTGCTGTGAGACGCTTGTTTGAGACACACTGCAGTAATCTAGATCGATTTTAGAATATCATATTAATAAATGCTGGATAGCTTGTGTTGATAAATGGCATGCAGTTCATTTTAAAACGTATTGTATGATGGAGAAAATTCTTTATTACAGTTACTAAAAATAAAGCTGCATCTGATTGTGCTAAGTTAGCCACTTCACAAAATAGTGTTTTTCTCTGAGGCATGGTAAAGCATGGTACTCGCAAAAAAAATCAAGAAAATTGATTTAAACAATAAGACTAAACGTGTTGAGCTATATAACAACAATTAGTTTTCTGTCTATAAATATATCAAAACAGCTGTTCCCTTGCCTATTAAAACATGTAATATATTAAAGCGTCTTTGGTGTTTCCATGGTTTCTACAAAATAAAACCGGAAACCGAGGGTAACGCGGGTATGACGCAATTGACAGGCGACTCCTCACACGTCCCGGAGCCTTGGTTAAAATTTTAATTTTCTCACGATTTACAAATAGTTGGAAACATTTGAGATATTGTAAGTACTCAAGTGAACAAAATATATAATACTGGCCTAGTGGTTTTTGGATATGTTACTGCAAACATATTACATATTGCACCTTTAATGTATAATTTGTATAATTAATTAAATATGATTTAATATTTTTTAAGTAATTTATTTATTTACATTTTAATAACATCATTGATATGACATATCTTGTTATGGCAGAAAATGCTTGTTTTAATTAATATATTTATAAGACTGATGTGACTCCTCAGGTCCCATTGGTGGCAGTGGTGTGTTCTGGAGGCGGGACCAGAGCAATGATTAGCACATTCGGAGGCCTAAGAGCCCTGCAAAAACTCCAACTTCTTGATGCAGTCAGCTACATCACAGGGGTTTCTGGCTCCACCTGGTGTGTATAAAGAGCACTACAAGCTCCAGTTTCAGCTGTTTAACTCTAAATAGGTGGTTCTGGCTCTCATCAGGGTTTGCTTCAAAACCCAGAGTTTTCTTTGAATTAAATGTCATTAAACATCAGACTTTCTCTCGTTGTCTCATAGGACTATGGCTTATCTTTATAATGACGCTAACTGGTCAAACACTGACCTAAATGGGGTTATGGAGTCTGTGAAGAAGGAGATCTCTAAAAGTGTGTTCAGTATATTTTCCCCTGAGCAGCTACGTCACTACAAAGAGAAGATGGAAGAGAGAGCGAAAGAAGGACAGCTTGTATCTCTCGTCGACATGTGGGGTCTGGCTATAGAGTATCTCATCCAAGGGAAGGTACATAAAACCCTTGATTGCACAGACACAAAAAACATTTTAAGAATGCAAATAATTTTGTTTCTCTATCAGAAACGTCTTCATCATAAATTATTTTCTTCCTCAGAAAACATTGGGTACACTATCTGACCAGCAGATGGCACTATCAAAGGGCCAGAACCCTCTACCCATCTATCCAGCTCTCAACATGAAGAATGGCAAGACAGGAAGTATCATAGAGACTGGTAAGTAATGAATTCAATTTGCCTGCTACCTTCAGTCCTACAAGATAATGGTCCTAAATGGCCAATAAGTTAATTATGTTTGTTCCTTAACAGATTTATTCTTTATATTGATTGCGACCAAAGTGCTTACTGCAGATATGTTGCTTCTCTTTGCTCTCTTCTCAGAATGGTGTGAGTTCACCCCATATGAGGTCGGATTTACCAAGTATGGTGCCTTCGTACCTGCACAAAACTTTGGGAGTGAATATTACCTCGGCCACATGGTCAAGAAACTCCCTGAATCTGGGATATACTCTCTACTGGGTAAACAGATGTAAATACTCCTAAGGTTAATGAATGGTAAACAATTTGAAGTTAAAAATATTAAATTATTTGTATTCAAAATGTTAGCGTGTGCTGTACTGTGTTTGCAGGGATATGGAGCAGTGTTTTCTCTTTGAGTCTGACTCAGCTGTGGAGTATTGTGACTGGAGTGATCCCATCTTGGGCCAGCAAGATTGGAGAAGAAGTGAACCACACAGGTAAGAACAAGGCAATATCAGTGAGTATGAATACCTGAGCAAATGTTTCCTGTGTAGCTTCTCAAAAGTTTGGTTGACTTTCAACTTTATTAAAGAGTACCCTTGTGTAAAAAGAAGTGCACTTAATTGTATTAAATGTATACTTGTAGTGTACTTCAGATCTTAAGAGTGTATATATTTTTTTTAAACTGATAATATAGCACTAATGAAATAAAATGCCACTTAAAGGGTAAATTCACTCAAAAATGAAAATTCTGTCATTAATTACTCACCATCATGTCATCCTACACCCGTAAGGAACACAAATTAAGATATTTTTTAATGAAATCCGAGAGGTATCTGACTCGTCCATAGACAGCAATTTAACCACCACTTTCAAGGTCCAGAAATGTACTAAAGACATCGGTATAATAGTCCACGTGACTGCAGTGGTTCAACCTTAATGTTATAAAGCGACGAGAATACTTTTTGTGCACAAAAACTAAACAACTTTATTCAACAATTTCTTCTCTACTCTGTCATTATTTAGTAAATGGATTTCCACTCTAATAAAAAATTATAACAAACATGATAAATGTTACCATTTAAAAGAAAAAATGGTTGTTATAGCTTTTGTAGCAAGAGCACCACCATCTTACAGTACTACAACCTGTGATGTCACGGGGTATGTTGGATCTGTTGGATTAATGAAGATTAATATTTATATACCCCTAAATATGGGGTAAATAAGTGACAAAGTTGTACCTTCAAGGGTACAATACAGTACAATCTGACAACATCTGTTCTAAAACTAGACATTTCACATACAGACCAATACGCAAAATATATAAATTTTCAAAAATCAAAAATCAAAACAAGCCATTTAAAAAAAAAGAAATTAAGATTTTTTTTCCAGAAAACTAAGTACAGTGCCTTGCGAAAGTATTCGGCCCCCTTGAACTTTGCGACCTTTTGCCACATTTCAGGCTTCAAACATAAAGATATGAAACTGTAATTTTTTGTGAAGAATCAACAACAAGTGGGACACAATCATGAAGTGGAACGAAATTTATTGGATATTTCAAACTTTTTTAACAAATCAAAAACTGAAAAATTGGGCGTGCAAAATTATTCAGCCCCTTTACTTTCAGTGCAGCAAACTCTCTCCAGAAGTTCAGTGAGGATCTCTGAATGATCCAATGTTGACCTAAATGACTAATGATGATAAATAGAATCCACCTGTGTGTAATCAAGTCTCCGTATAAATGCACCTGCGCTGTGATAGTCTCAGAGGTCCGTTTAAAGCGCAGAGAGCATCATGAAGAACAAGGAACACACCAGGCAGGTCCGAGATACTGTTGTGGAGAAGTTTAAAGCCGGATTTGGATACAAAAAGATTTCCCAAGCTTTAAACATCCCAAGGAGCACTGTGCAAGCGATAATATTGAAATGGAAGGAGTATCAGACCACTGCAAATCTACCAAGACCTGGCCGTCCCTCTAAACTTTCAGCTCATACAAGGAGAAGACTGATCAGAGATGCAGCCAAGAGGCCCATGATCACTCTGGATGAACTGCAGAGATCTACAGCTGAGGTGGGAGACTCTGTCCATAGGACAACAATCAGTCGTATACTGCACAAATCTGGCCTTTATGGAAGAGTGGCAAGAAGAAAGCCATTTCTTAAAGATATCCATAAAAAGTGTCGTTTAAAGTTTGCCACAAGCCACCTGGGAGACACACCAAACATGTGGAAGAAGGTGCTCTGGTCAGATGAAACCAAAATTGAACTTTTTGGCAACAATGCAAAACGTTATGTTTGGCGTAAAAGCAACACAGCTCATCACCCTGAACACACCATCCCCACTGTCAAACATGGTGGTGGCAGCATCATGGTTTGGGCCTGCTTTTCTTCAGCAGGGACAGGGAAGATGGTTAAAATTGATGGGAAGATGGATGGAGCCAAATACAGGACCATTCTGGAAGAAAACCTGATGGAGTCTGCAAAAGACCTGAGACTGGGACGGAGATTTGTCTTCCAACAAGACAATGATCCAAAACATAAAGCAAAATCTACAATGGACTGGTTCAAAAATAAACATATCCAGGTGTTAGAATGGCCAAGTCAAAGTCCAGACCTGAATCCAATCGAGAATCTGTGGAAAGAACTGAAAACTGCTGTTCACAAATGCTCTCCATCCAACCTCACTGAGCTCGAGCTGTTTTGCAAGGAGGAATGGGCAAAAATTTCAGTCTCTCGATGTGCAAAACTGATAGAGACACACCCCAAGCGACTTACAGCTGTAATCGCAGCAAAAGGTGGCGCTACAAAGTATTAACTTAAGGGGGCTGAATAATTTTGCACGCCCAATTTATCAGTTTTTGATTTGTTAAAAAAGTTTGAAATATCCAATAAATTTCGTTCCACTTCATGATTGTGTCCCGCTTGTTGATTCTTCACAAAAAATTACAGTTTTATATCTTTATGTTTGAAGCCTGAAATGTGGCAAAAGGTCGCAAAGTTCAAGGGGGCCGAATACTTTTGCAAGGCACTGTATATACATAAACTGCTGTGATGATAATTTTGTGATGCAAAATGTTTTATGTTAAAATTCGTTTTATCTACATGCAAACAATGAATAAATGTCATTCTTTCTTATCTGTAGACACAGACGACAAACCAACAACGTCGGACACGCTTCAGGTCAGCCCAATGACTGACTTGGCAAAAAAGCTGAGCAACTTTTTGACCTGCCGCCCCATTATTAGCCAAGTGTTCAACTTCCTGAGAGGCTTCCACCTGCACAGGAATTACTGTGAGAACTGTGACTTCACCGCATGGAAGGGTCAGAATATAATTTATGCTGTTTAGCCTACTTTGTACCATTATCCTTTTGAATAAGTTAAATCAAACTGGGAATGGCCTAATTATAAAATGGACTTTCTGCAGACACACACCCTGATGCCTTCCCGAACTCTCTGACACCAGCAGATGCCACACTTGGGCTGGTGGACTCTGCTTTTGTCCTCAAATCAGGATTCCCTCCTGTGTTACGGTCTAACAGACATGCGGACGTCATTCTGTCCCTGAACTACGCTTGGGACCCAGACCACTTCAAGGTGAGAAATCCTGAAAGATTCAAAGGATTACAGGGAGAAGGATTATGAGGAACATATGATTTTGATGTTTATGTGTGTCCAATAGGCCATTAAGCAAACTCAGGAGTACTGTGCCAATCGCAAGATTCCATTTCCGAAGATCGATTACAAAAAGTTGGAGTCTGAGCCGATTAAGGAAGTTTATGTGTTTGAAGATAAAGACAATCCAGAAGCTCCCATAGTGCTTCACTTTCCCATGGTCAACATCTCATTCAAACAGTTCAAAGCTCCTGGTGAGTACTGCCATCTGTAACCTTTACTATTACCATCATTTTTAGCATCAACACAAGTTTGAATTATTAAAGGGATAGTTCACCCAAAAATTTAAATTCTGTCATCATTTACTCTCCAAAAGTAGCTATTTTGAAGTTTTTTCTCCATGCAACAACTTTGGACCCCATTGATTTTCTTTGTATGAATCAAAACACAGGAGGCATTTTCCTTCTGTGTTCCTCGAAATAAAATCATACAGGTTTTGAATGGCATGAGGGTGAATAATTAATGGCAGATGATTTTCATTTTTTGGTGAGCTGTTCTTTTAAAAATCTTAGATATTCTCCTTTTGCATGAAGACACTTTAATACGAAGTGTATTCACATCAACTAAAAGCAATTGTGTGTGTGTTTGTGTGGTAGGAGTGAAGAGAGAGGGTAAGGCGGAGATGAAGGAAGGAGATTTTGATATTGATTTCACTAGTATGTTCTGTCCATTTGCCACTCACAACCTTACCTACCAGCCGGAAGATTTCCAGAAGCTGACCAACCTCACCACCTACAACATTCTGAACAACAAAGACATCATTATCAACACGCTGAACAAAGTGCATAAGAGAAACATGGAGAGAATTCCAGTTACAAAGGCATCAAAAGTTTGAGTTGATTTTGATTCCGGAAGTTAAGGCTGACAGCAGGAGTAATTAACGAGTGATTTTTATATATTTAACTCTAAAAGGGTTGATTTAAAAGGATAGTTCACTCAAGAATATCATAATTTCTCACCCTCGTGTTGTTCCAAAACAATGCAATTTTAATGCAATGATATACTCTTTACATTGAAAGTGAAGGGTGACCAGAGGCTGTTATTATTATTATACATTATACATTTAAGTTATACATTTAATATTACATTTCATTATTCAAAGTGTTTTAGGCTAAAATGTTCTCTGTGGCTTTTGGATATGAAAGATGAGACCAAACTCACACATCAGCAGTATAACTTAATTCTTCACATTGCCAAATGAAATATGGACATTGACTAAAAGCTGTTGAGTCATTTGGTTTCCATATTCTGTGTAGTGCTGATTCTCATTCTCTGACTCTGAGCATGACTGTTGCAACACTGTTATTTAGCAAAAGAGGCCAAGGAAAAACCAATTCTGACCTCTTGTAAAGTCAGACTGACGATGCAGGGTGTAAATATGACGCTTCATGATCATGATAATTTGTAACTCAGATGATTTCACCAATATAGCTGAGCTATATAGAAGAAATCCACCATAGAAGTCAGGAAATACATATATTACAAGAGTGTTTTTTTATGTTTAATATTACACATTCTAAATGAGTTACGTGACTATAAGCTTAGTGAAATGTATTTTTAATGCTTGAAAGATGAAGTTAATGAAAAGTAAAAGTTGAAGACAAAGAAGTTTGTTTCAACAAACAGCAGAGGACAAAAAAATCTAAACAAAATCAATGGAAGGGTCACCAGGGGCTGTCAAGCTTGAAAAATTACACAAAGCATCATAAAAAAAAATCTATAACAGTTGTCTATGTGACTCAAGTACCAGTGTCATATGTTAGCTTCACCAAAATTCTCTTCCATAGCTCTCAAGATCTCATTTGTGTAATTTTCAATATGCACATATTCTAATTTGGAGCACTGTACACTCTGAGAAGAGGTCTTTCTCTGTCAGGCTCTTCATATAGAACCATTTAGGAGTTCCCATCATGGGATCATTTTACAGATTTAGTTTTAATTAATAAATAATTTTTTCATTTTGATTACATTTTATGAATTAAATAGCTGATAAACATATTTTATCACTAGAAAAAATTGAAATAGCCCATCAAACATGAAAGTATTATGCAGTCATTTGTAGACTTTTCTTTACATAGAACCTTTTTGACAAAGTGTTTTTAAAATTGAATCAACCATAGTACCCAATTGAACGCCTTTTTCTAAGAGTGTAGCTGTTATGAGACGAGTCAATGCCGTTTGGCATCATTGGTCATCATGGTAATCCTGATGCACCTTATTTTGATTATTGAGAAGAAGGTTTTTGGTAAATAACTGCACATTTTGTTCTTCTTTTCACATGTTTAGCAACTTTTTAGGTGCTTTTTGTCATTTTTGGAGTTCTCATTCTCATCTCATTTTGAAACTCATTGGTCACATGGTTTATTACTTCATTGTTTGGTAATGAGCAGAACATCTTTTGTGTTCCATGGAAAAAGAAGTTTTGAACACCATGAAGGAGAGTAAATGTTGTAAATAACACAATTGTCATATATATTCTACTACATTTGTTGAGTAGTTATTCAACTAGAGATTTTATATTTGAAGTTAAATGGATGTTAAATTTGTTATGTTAAATATACTACTGTTCAAAAGTTTTTTTTGTTTTTTTTTTCGGGGGGAAAAAAGTATTTTGTGCACCAAGGCTGCATTTTTGGATCAAAAATACAGTAAAAATTATAATATTGTGAAATTGAATTACAATTTAAAATAACCGTTTTCTACTGTAATATATTTTACAATTTTATTTATTCCTGTGGTGGAAGAGCTGAATTTCATTTTATACTTGCTTAATAATAATAATAATTTATGTAAAAAATCTTACTGACCCCATACTTTTATGTAACATTGGTCATTGATTCATGCTATTTACGGTTACACTATTGACCACTAGATGGACTTGCTCGCTCATGTCTCAGGCCTAGCTGTCTTCGATTCACTTGAGACCAGCACTTGTATATCACTCCAATGTATATCACTGTTGTGCTGTTGCAGTTTTTCTCGGATTTAGCACCCCTCTAATATGTTTCTGGCTGGTTTGCAAGGAATTATGGGAGTCTCTCAGGATACTGCCGTTGCCTGTCATGATTTGCTCAACAGGAGTGACATTGATGCACAATGTTCAAAATACCTTGGGGCTATGTGTGTGAATGTGTTACCAGACTAAAAAGACATGTTTTATTAATCACCAAGGGGAAAAGCAGGTGCAATGCAGCACCTGTGTGTACAGATTTGAATTCAATTGAGATTTTTACATTTTTAAAGAGTTTAAAATGTAGACATAAAACTGATCTATATTTAAAGGAATAAAATTATTATTACATTCAACTTTTTGTATTTCATTATTCATAAAAGGTTTTAGGCTAAAATGTGCTTTGTGGCTTTTGAATATGAAAGATGAGACCAAACTCACACATCAGCAGTATAACTTAATTCTTCACATTGCCAAATGAAATATGGACACTGACTAAAAGCTGTTGAGTCATTTGGTTTCCATTACACATATTCTGAGTAGTGCTGATTCTCATTCTCTGAGTATGACTGTTGCACTGTTATTTGGCAAAAGAGGCCAAGGAAAAACAATTCTGACCGCATGTAAAGTCAGACTGACGATGCAGGGTGTAAATATGATGCTTCATCATGATCATGATCCTTTTTCGTAACTCAGATGATTTCACCAATAGAGCTGAGCTATTTTTAGATGAGAAAGAAAGAAGAAATCCTCAACAGAAATCTGGGAAATATTGCAACACAAATACTACAAGAGTGTTTTTGTATGCTTAACATTACACATTATAAACTTACATTAAAGCTGTAATCTAAATGAGCTATGTGACTGTAAGCTATGTGAAACATATTTTTAATGCTTAAAAGACGAGGTTAAAGGAAAAACAAAAGTACATGACGAAGTTTGTTTCAACAAACAGCAAAAAAGAATCTGAACAAAAGCCATGAGATTTATTTATGTGTGTGTGTGAGAGAAAATGAAGATGAAAGAAGCTTTGATTGAACAGATCTTGAATATCTCACACAGATTACATGTCCGAGTTTGTTTCATGTTTATAGATTAAAAGGAAATAGCAAACTATTTTCCCAGCAGCAATTTGTGATGATGGAAAAACAAACAACCTTTCACTGTAGTTGATCGAAACATGCATTTATCCAAATCAGAACCATGTGCAGCGCTCAATGGATTTGAATTTAAGATGGAGCATCATTTGAGTTTTGTAGTGTTTGGAAACAGTGTTGTTGTAGTAGTTCAGCCTTATGACAAAATGTGTTTACTTAATCAGTATTTTTGCCATATTTTTAAATAACATTCATACATTTTTAAAACTGCATGAGACTGCATGAGAATTTACAACTTGTTTCACAAGATTTTTTTTTATCAAGGTTTCTACAAAAACATTAAGCAGCACAGCTGTTTTCAAGATTGATAATAATAAGAAATGTTTCTTGAGCATCAAATCAACATATTGGAATGATTTCTGAAGGATCATGTGACATTAATGCTGAAAATTCAGCTTGGTCATCACAGGAATAAATACAGTAAAACAAAAATAATTTAAAATAGAAAAAGAGTTATTTTAAATCGAATAACATTTCACAATATTACAGTTTTTGCTATTTTTTGTAATCAAATAAATGCAGCCTTGGTGAGACGTCTTTCAAAAACATTAAAACTCTTCATCACACACACACACACACACGTTAGTTTTTGTGAATTGTGGGGACATTCCGTAGGCGTAATGGTTTTTATACTGTACAAACTGTATTTTCTATCCCCCTACACTACCCCTACCCCTAAACCTAACCATCACAGGAAACTGTGCACACTTTTACTTTCTCACAAAAACTCATTCTGTATGATTTATAAGCCTTTTGAAAAGTGGGGACATGGGGTAATGTCCTCATAAGTCACCTCTTCTTGTAATACCTATGTCATACCCATGTCATTATACACATTTGTGTCCTGATATGTCACAAAAACGCGCACACACACACACACACATACTTGTTTTATGAATGTTTACATATTTTTATTGGAACACAAGGTGAATTAACACACTTTAAGATAAAGATAATAAAGATTATTTGCTGTGGACCTCCATGACAATAATGAACATTTGTTCATGACTTCATTCACTTTGCTGGATATATTATGGAAATGCATGCATGCATAATATATAGAACAGCAGGGTTACCATGCTCTGATAATCAAGCATTTAATTTAATGTAGGACTGAAATAGCAATATTAAACCGAGACCCAGTTTTGTGGTTCCTTTTCAAAATAGTTTAGAAATACACTGAGGTCAATAAAGCTAATTTGAGCACAAAAAGTGCCGTTAAGAGAGACTCTGAACAGAGGACAGTGTTGTGAAGTGATGAAATGCCATCTGACCCGTGCATGGGGTCATTTTCTGTTCACAGCCCATCTCTCTTCCACAGTGGCGGCGTTTTGTGCGGACAGGAAGAGGTGATTTTGGTTTGAGATGAGCATTTGCCTCCTGGCCCTCTGGTTTGATGGAAAACTGCAGCCGAGGGGAGAAACAGTCATGATGACTGGAGTCTGTGGGAAAATGAACATGACATCTCATCTGAGGATGGAACCACAGGAATGAAGAGAGAATGGAAAAGAAGATGAGACTAATGAGGTGGCGGGTATGAGCTTGAGCGAGAGAAATGAGGGCAGAGGGATGGTAAACAAGTGTTTTTAAAAAGGCAGATAGACAAGGGAATGAAAATGGATGGAGATCTCAAGAGAGGGAGGGACGAATGAGTATGTTTGGTGTCCTTATTCTCAACCTGGACCTCACCATGAACTGAGTCAAAGTCAGAGGAGTTATTGCTCTCTAGAACACAGACATCTCTGTGACCTTACAACATCTGCAAATGTTCTTGCATATATTTCCCAAATATGAACATTTCATGCTTAGCAAAAATGCTGTAGGGTGTTTCATCTTGCAGATGGGATGCATCCTGGAATAGACTGTTAAAAAAAAAAGTGAGACTGTGGTTCTACTACACGTACATTTACTCATGTTTTCATACATACAAAAACGTACAATATTGACGTATTTATACACTAAAACGTAAAAATACTTATGTATTAAAAGCAATAAAACGTAAAATCATTTACGTATCCAAGTGTGAATAAATTCCCATGTATTAATATTAAAATCATGGCATTAATGTTTTAAATCTGTTGTATTCAATTGTCATATCAATACATGTTTTAGTCAAATTTATTGAATGCAGTTTACTCATACTTAATATGAAATAACATTTCTGTTCGTGACTTGTGCTGCAAACTCGTTTCGGAGGATTACACAATGTTAAACAAGACTACACTTTGAAACCTTAAAATTTCTGTAATGTTTAACCATTTTGTAATATATAGTTTGTTTGCTGTGCGACACAGAACTCGTTTTCTCATATGCAGCGACTGACAATACAACCATAAGATACACCAAAGCACAACATAAATTCACAAATCACATCAATTTTATTTGGTCGCTGTACTCCAAATCTTTAGAATCCGTTTGTAAGGAACAGATCCAAATTTAGCCCTTTATCCTGCAATCTTCATCTTCATTCTCAGCAGCGACCATCACAGTCAAAGCCCGCGCTCGTTATGATTCAAATTTGAAAGTTGCGCCCTCTAGATCCTTTACGACATGGTTTACGGCACTGATATCGAACACTCATTGGTTCTCACCTGTTTCGTCACAGATTGCGATATGCTGTGTTTCAGTGGATTGACATTTGAAATGAGTGCCAGCCTTCACGGAGAGAAGCAGGAATTATATTTTCATGGATTAATAAGTTAAATTCTGCTCTGTACCCTATAAAAAACTATTACCGCCAGAGAGGACTGCGACTGCAACTCATCATCATTTGAACTACTTTTGGTACCACTTTTGACATTTTCTTTTGACATTTATTTTTCCTCTCCATGCTAACAAAAACTATGCAGTTATTGGAAAAAGTAGTAAAAATGTATTATATTACATTATATAATAAATTATATATACATTTTAAGGCAAGTGGTTGCACAAAATTAATTTTATTTATATTTAGTCAATGTTTTTTTGTTATATAAAACTCAGTTATTTTGAATAAATTCAAGTCTGTGTTTTGAATAAATGTTAAGACTTTCTGCAGCTATACAGCACAAATAGGAGATTATTATCACCGGATTGACATTAGCTCAGCTATTGCTCATTTAATAAAGCAACATTATTGTCTTAAAGCAATAGTTCACCCTAAGTCATAATTTTCTTACCCTAGGTCAGTTGTTCTAATGCTGTGCCCTTCTTTCTTTTTTGGACTACAACAGCAGAGTGAGTAAATGATGACTTAATTTTCATTTTAGGGTGAACTATCCCTTTAATACATGTAGTCACGTACAACCTAACCATACGCTGTACTTCAATTTAGCAGACACTCTTTTAAATGTCAAATATAAATCAGCATTAAATAGATTAACAGATCTTTCCCTTCACTCAAAAACACATTCTGTGTAATGACACTTAGTTTCAACATTTACTCTCCAGATCCACTGCTGTTCACTTAATACAACAAAAAATATTCATGAAGACTTCAAGTAAACTTCAGTATCATATATTTAAGTGGATTGAACATAATGAAATTAAGTTAGTACAAAATGTATTGTAATTGCGTTGCTTAGTTTTTAATTAAGTAATTTAAACAGGCAGCAAAAAAATGTTTTAGTGTGGCATGTGCAAATGTTTGAATACAAATGTTAGCTTTAGTAACACCCATTTTAGCAGACATCTTAACCTCCAACATTTCTTTTATACAGAAACGTTTCTATTCTTGCTGCTTCTATTTTAAAATTTTATTACGATCATCCTTCATCCACTGACTGCATACGTAAGATCTCCTTATAGATTCACAATAATAGGGCCATGCACTGTCTTAATCTTTCATTTTGTGAGGTAGTTCATAGTTGAGGTATGTTTTGGATTTTTGTGTTGTTATTTCTTGCTTCTTATCAGTACTTCCTGAATATGTTGATGAAGAATCCACTCATTCCTTCCTCCCCCATATCTACTGCTACAGGCTACCATGCAACTGCCAAGCATAACCAAACTTCCCCCATTGCTATTACCTGGCATTTGGTTTTCTCCATGCTTTTCCTTTTTATAAACCATTAAATCTTCCTGCATGTCCTTTGCATTGATGTAGAGATTATATATACTGTTCTTGATAAATGTACAAGCAGTTACATTTTTTCTATCAGATTTTGTATCGACGTGAACAAATTACTTTTAAAGTCCCTTTCTTTAATTACATTACAAACCATGAGAATTGCAAGCAGGATGCACATAGATGGGCTTCCTCTGCTCTGTACGAGTCTGTTTTTCTCATCCTCTGCCAGCCCCTTAGAGGAGCCCAGGGTTGTTGAGCATATCCACAACATCCTGAGGGACTCAGACTAACAGTGTTTATTAAGCTCTGGAATTGTCATCACCTGCCTTAGATTAAGGCTTACCAAGTCAATTAAGTTCTGGGACCTTACAAAAAAGCTCAAGTGAATCAAGAATGGCCAACTTTTTCATAAAATGTAACATTTCTAAAATAATAAAAAAATATATAAAAAGTTAGAATTTTAAGTTTTTCATGTGCAGAAGTTAAAGGTGCAATATGTAAGATTTTTGCAGTAAAATATCCAAAAACCACTAGGCCAGTGTTATATATTTTGTTCACTTGATTACCTACAATATCCCAAATGTTTCCAACTATTTGTAAATCGTGAGAAAATTGCTATTTTATCCAAGGCTCCGGGACGTGTGAGGAGTCGCCTGTCAAGTGCATCATACCCGCGTTAACCCTCGGTTTGCATCGGTTTCCGGTTTTATTTTGTAGAAACCATGGAAACACCAAAGACGCTTTAGTATATTACACGTTTTAATAGACAAGGGAACAACTGTTTTGATATATTTATAGACAGAAAACGATTTGTTGTTTTATAGCTCAACACATTTAGTCTTATTGTTTAAATCAGTTTTCTTGAAAAATTTTTTTTTTTTGCGTGTACCATGCTTTACCAAGGACACATTTGAAGGCTGCATTTGAGCCTTGCCACAGTGACACAATTGGCCTTACCAGAAGCCAGTGATTACAGTTTGCAAAGTTATAAATATGGATATTTTTAGCTTTATAAACTAAAAACGCTTTACTTCGCTTCAGAAATTATTTATTAACCCCCTGGAGCTGTATGGATTACTTTTATGATAGATGGATGTGCTTTTTTGGGCAAAATCTAGGGTACATTCACTCCCATTGTAAAGCTTGGAAGAGCCAGGATTTTTTAATATAACTCTGATTGTGTTTGGCTGAAAGAAGAGAGTCATATACACCTAGGATGGCTTGAGGGTAAGTAAATTATGCTGTAATTTTCATTTTTGGGTGAACTAACCCTTTAACCATCCTTTTGAAAAAAGTAAAGAGCAACTGTCAAGTCATATTCTTGCTTTACGTATAGGCCCATATAGCGTATGTGCGTCAATGTATTAGTGCTTGAAACATTTATACCCACACCTTGTCTTTACTCTCTTATAGTGACAGCACACAGGAATGTTTTCTGGAATACCACTATGGAACAACTATTCCATCCCAGCTGTACATATATTCTTAGCTCTGTGGCACACACCACCATGCCCTGAGAATGAAGAGAAGATGGGGTTTTCTTTATGACCACATTTTTTCATTTTCTTTGGTGTTAGTCACTGCTCTGTTAAAAATCTATTTTTCAAAAGGACAGCTCTGAAAGAAAGAATAATTACCACACAGAAGAAAGTATAATTATTGCATTTTATTACACGGCTCTCTGGAATACTTGACTCTGATTGATCAGTCGTGGAATTCAGTGGTCCAGATATTTTCTACTATTGTCTGTCATCCTAAGCAAAGTAACTAAACCCAGCACTACATTGATTTCTCTTTGCGGACTTGATTTATTTTGTTTCATTCAAACGCAAATGCATCATTAAAAATAAAGGTTCCAAAAGGTGGTTTTTGCAGTGATGCCATAGAAGAAATATTTTCAATTCCCCAAAGAACCTTTCAATGAAAAATTCTTAAAGTAACAATTTTTTTTCTTCTTATAGTGAAAAATAACCTTTTTGTCCATTATAAAAAAAACTTTTGTACATGGAAAGGTTTTATGGATGATAAAGGTTCTTCATGGAACCATAGATGCCAATGAAGAACCTTTATTTTTAAGAATGTGGTGCCATGTTGCATCTCAAGTTGCATCTCGATTGATAATTCTCTGTTACTAGGTAAAAGTACATTTGGATTCCTCGATACTTCAGCTTGACAGCTGTTAAGTTTTGTTTCCTCTTTTGTTATATTTAGACACAGTTTGGCCCAAGTATTGGCGGCATTTAGTTTTCACGAGCACGCAACATGCTGTAGGTTTCAAAACAAAGTAAATTTAGCGTGGATTCGAGACGTTTTTTTGTTTTTCCAGCCCCAAAACAAATATCTCCCAACTGAGATCTGTAACAGCTTGACAAGAGACTCATTAGGAACAATGGATAAAAGAGAAATAAAACACTTGGGGGGCAGTCGTGGCCTAATGGATAGAGAGTCGGACTTGTAACCCAAAGGTCATGGGTTCGAGTCTCAGGTCCGGCAGGGATTGTTGGTGAGGGGAGTGAATGTTCAGCGCTCTCCCCACCCTCAATACCACGACTGAGGTGAGACCCTTGAGCAAGGCACTCCCAATTGCTCCCCGGGCACCGCAGCAATGGCTGCCCACTGCTCCGGGTGTGTGTTCACGGTGTGTGTGTTCACTGCTGTGTGTGCGCACTTGGATGGGTTAAATGCAGAGCACAAATTCCGAGTATGGGTCACCATACTTGGCCACATGTCACTTCACTTTCACTTTCACTCATATCTTCAAAAACTAAAGGGGAATATTGACATCCATATATTCCCTGAAACCGTGGTTTGCTAAAGAAATGGTACTGTATGGTCAATCTACCGGAATTCAGATGTTGCAGGTTTTAAATGATGACTGTGTCTGAAATATGTAGAAAGCCTAAAAAATGAATTCTGGTCATACATTTGCAGGAGCAAAAATATAGGTTGGTTTGATGAGATTTATTCAGTCGCCTCTACTGGTGTCCTATTTTGACATTTCATCAAGCACCCAGGTAACATTTGCAATGAGTGGGCTGCCTGCCTGATGACAAATTAGAGATATGACCTGAATAATATATCAAAAAGTAATTTGATATTCCTCATCGACTTGATTAACATCATCAGCTTCATCAAGACATGAAGGATTTCTCAGAGTAGAGTGGCGAGTTGATCAGCATTCAGATGAGATGTTTATAAACACAACTCACCCATCCATGTCTCTGTCATGAATATGGATGAAGAACAATTGGCTTTTTCAAAGAACATTTCCACTCAAAACAGAAAAAGAAAACGTATTTTCTAAGAAACAAGCACTTTGGGACTGATCGAAGATTTATTTCAGAAAAGATTGCTTACTTTATAGATTTGTTGTGTTGCATTTCCAATGTCTCCCCCAGGTTTTCAAACATATAACAATGATTTAGACAATGTGGAAAGAATTTCATAGATAACAAGCCATGGACAACAGCCCTCATTTATCTTATCACACAATGACCTAGAGCAACATTTAAAAAACAGTTTTTTTTAATCTTTATCGCAATTTTGCTACATTCCCCTGTTGACTCACCAACTGTGACAAATTGGGAGAATAATCCAGCTGGGTTTGGATGATTACACATATTTTTGGAACCATTTGAGGATGCTTGAATCTGTTATTTTGTTCTCTGGTGAAACCCTACAGTTTGCAGTGTAGGGGTAACATTACAAGTAACGAAGTAAAGTAAAGTAACGAGTAAAGTAATGCATTACTTTTATATTTACAACAAAATATCGGAGTTACTTTTTCAAATAAGTAACGCAAGTTACTTTGTTTTAACATTTATTGACCTCTACTGTACATGAACCTTATTGTAAAGTGTTACCAACATTTCAAGTTAAGAACAATAACAATGTACAACGCAAAAAGTTCTTCTTACTTAAATTGAATTTCTTAACAGGGTATTACTTTGAAAATGTCTGAGGGATTTTACTAAGAAAGGGAGAGAGGGGAATCTAGGTGAAAACATCTCCACAGACTCTCAAACAGATGTCCATCCATCCATCCATCCATCCATAGTGTCAAAAATGTCCACAGCAATATTTGAAGGCCCTCCCTCACTTACAATTTACAATTTCTATACCCAGTAAAAAAATTTAGAGCTTGGCATACAGAAAGATGTATATTCGTCATAAAAATAACCAAATACTAAGATCTTTCACAGTGGATGTCAACCCCCCTTTTTTAAACTGCAGTGTACTGTGTTTATTATAAGGGGGTAGAATCCGCAACTCATTACTCACTACTCATGAGTACTTTTAAATAAGCTTCTCTTTTACTCTTACTCAAGTCGTTTTTTGGACAAGTACTTTTACTCACACTACACTTTTTGGAAAGTAATGATACTTTTACCTGAGTGTGTTTTTTCAGTACTCATTCCACCCCTGGTTAAGGCCAAGTTGTTCAATCTCTGATTCTGAGTTGAGAACAGACCACTGAACAAACACGAGGATGTGACAGTGTTAGTCAAATCCCATTCGTTACGGCAAATTAAATTTTGATTTCCCAGAGGGCATCTCTCTTTGAAGAGGTGGGCTGCTGGCACTGATGGCGACACGGGGAGATAGACAGAGAGAGAGAGAGAGAGAGAGAGAGAGAGAGCGATTAGCTCTGAGACATGGCATCGGAATCTAGAGCATACTGCTGTAACAAACACACCAAATGACTGAAATATGAGAAAGTAAGGTAGGCCTACAGAGTAGCTTTCAAAAAAATATGCAAATTAATATTCCATATTTACACTTCTGAGGTTTACAAAAAACAGAACTTTTACAGAAATTATAGATGATGCTCTGCCTTAGGACTCAAGTTTGAACTCTGACTCATTTTCCAGTCTTCGTCACAGTCATCTGGGAATGACTGTGCTTTTGCTACACATTCACTCTATTGCAAAATATCAGGGGGCTGACAGAGAGAGAATTCTTTCAGTGTGTATATCCATATTTGAAAATTGCTTCATACAAAATGTATCATGCTAAAAAAGTTCCAGAATAAATAGTGAAACACACAAGTTTGGTTGTTTGGTTGTTGCAAGTAATCAAACGATGGAGTAGACAGGAAAACAGACTTTGGTAACACTTTAGAATATTGTTTCTTACTTACTGCATAACTAAGGAATTACTGAAGAACTAATAGGTAATTCTTCATTAACACTTAAGTCACTACTGTTAACTACTAAGGAAGATGTGTTAACTAATCAGTATGTAATAGAATTTTATGATTTTGTTAAGTAACAGTTAGCTAATCAATAACTAATGAATTCTGTCATACCTCCTGAAGAACTACTATTAATTATCTACTAATTAATGTTCAAGAACAATAACTATGAAGTAACTACTAATGAACAAACACAATTACATTGATTTGTGGCCCTTTTTGTTATTTAATAATGTTGTCAGTAGTAGTATTATGAAAATGCAACATTAATAAAATACAATAAATTTTATAGACGTTTTTGCCTGTGTGGTAAATAATTATTTTGTGAGTGTGTTCTGTGAGAAATCAACTTCGGAAAGGAACCCAACCCCCACTCTTAATGCCTTGTCATAGCCAATTTACCTCAGATTAGTTTTTATATTTCATATAGCTACAGTACTGTAAGTGTGTCTGTTTTGCTCAGCATATCACATTACCATTGAGTAAATTCCAGTATGGAAGGCAATGACTGAAGGAAAGTGAAAATACGAGGAACCCATTAGCAATTCATAAAGAATTATTAGATAGCTAATTCTGCAATAATTAGCTACTTAGAACCTGGAACAGTATTGTAAAGTGAAAATACAGAGAACTAATTAGTAATTAATAAAGAATTATTAGATAATTCTGCAGTAATAATACTTAGAACCTTAAACAGTATTCTAAAGTGAAAATACAGAGAACCCATTAGTAATTAATAAAGAATTATTAGATAATTCTGCAGTAATAATACTTAGAACCTTAAACAGTATTCTAAAGTGAAGATTAAGGAACCCATTAGTAATTAATAAATAAGTACCACATAATTGACCCTTCGCCAGGAGTTTGATTGACAGGCGATCTAACCAATCATAACGCCGAATCCGCCATTTTATCTGACAAAGCAGTCGGGGGAGTTAGCAGATTAACATAGGTGGACTTGAACTTGAAAAATTGAGTTTTCTGACGTCTTTCCGCGATTGAAACAACATTCCTTATGATGTCCATTCATGTTTATTTGATGCTATAAATGAACTAGTAGGAAGAGATGATTGGTTCACGAGCCGCTTGAACTGAGGGTGTTGCAGTGATCTGTCACGACACATTAAAGAGCCACAAAACGGTATTTATTGCTAAAATTTCTTTAAAAATTACAACATTTGAAATTTGAGACTTTGTTTCATATCAAAAGTAACCTGCCTTGTCTTGTCTGTCGATGCCTTGTCAG
>RJVU01059333.1:9927939-9939347 GCA_003731715.1 Anabarilius grahami | reverse complement strand
TGCTGGCTAAAAAAATAAATCCAAAATTGGTTGAAAAAAATGGCTGGGTGAAAACAACCCAATCCCTGGTTTTGTCCATATTTAACCCAGCAGTTTTTAGAGTGTATTCATACAAAATAAAAGGCTGATAACTTTCACTTTGTGATTAAGAAGATTGAGTGAATGTAGGTAATAGTTCTGGTGGATGAAGGGCCCCCTCAAGAGGTAAAGCCCAGGGGCCCCCTGTAGTCTTAATGCGGCCCTGCTTGTCAGTATCCTCTTTGCTCCGCGAAGTATTTTTCACTGCGTGAGAACATGAGGTGTTGTGAGAGATCATCATGGCTTGTCGGACATAGCAACAGGAACTAAAGGAGGCGGGTCTTTGCGAACCTTCAATTCTGACTCAAATCAAACTCTCTGAAAAAAACACTATTAACGTAATAATCTAAAACCTTTGTAAAATACACAACACAACCACTAGTTTACATGATATCTTCCTTTATTTCAGATAAAGAAAAAATTAATACATAGTATTTTATTCCATTTTAATTTTACCATGTACACAATACTTGTATTTAAACTTGTTCAACAAACATTTTAGAATGAAAAGTTAAAGCATTTCAAAGCAATTCAAGTGTAATCAGCCGGCCCCTTGAACCCCGTTTCCATAGGGTAGCGGTGCTGGATCTCGTGCGGGAGCTGGGCTCGTGTTCGGCGGGGAAACTGCTAACTTCAGACCGCCGCCGTGTGTTTCACTCATTGCCGAAAGATGCTGTGACTGACTCCATAACCTGCCAAACATAGCTCTGAGAACATATTTTAACATCTTGTAATTAGATTTAGTATCTTTATAAATAAAAGAATGTGTTTTATGCAAGGCATTAGGCCATCATGCAAAAAGACAGATGCGACACTCCTTAGTTAGGTGACTGACATCGCGTACCTGTATGTTGATATTCATAAAATAAAAATGATTAACAGCACAGCAATGATTTTATAGATAAAATAAAACGCACACACACAGTCTGTATTTCGGGGCGAAGAAATGCACCAGAACGGCTCTCAGAAAATGCCCGCGCTCAGAATCCTATGGGGGAGGGGCGGGGGGAACAACAACACAAAAACTACCCAACACTGAAAAAATTAACCCAAAAATGACTCAACAGCCTCATCCCAGCGTTTGGGTAAATAAGTAAATAAATAAATAAATAAAACATTTTATATCTGTGGTAAATTGGATAGTTATGGCAAGGCAGTGGGGGTGGGGTTCCTTTCCGAAACTGATTTCTTACAGAATATGCGCACAAAGTTGTTATTCACCATACAGGCAAAAACTTCTGAACAATTTGTAGTAACAATTTTTGAGTCTTTTTGGGAGTGCAGTATATTATGCATCAAATTTTATTACATACTGATTAGTAAACACATCTTCCTTAGTAGTTAACAGTAGTGACTTAAGTGTTAATGAAGAATTACCTCTTTGTTCTTCAGTAATTCCTTATTAGTTATGCAGTAAGTAAGAAACAGTATTCTAAAGTGTTACCAAGACTTTAATATAATCCACAAAAGTGCACATCGATACAAACACGTAACTTATAACTACTAATTAAACAACAGGTAAATGAAATCAGTAACTATGAGCACATCTAGAGCATGAATGAGTAGTCAGGCGCTTATAAGAACAGGAAAACAGAAACAGAGCAAACAGAGAAGAAACGAAACTAAAACAGAACATACATGTTTCAACAAGTTGATGATGAGCAAATTCTGGAGAAAATCTATTTCATTTCAGACAAATTTATGGGAATTTACAATGCCTTTTCAGTGAAATCTTGACTCATAACTAGGCCTGAGACCACAGATTTCTGCCGAAAGCTCAGCAGATTTGCTCATAATTCAAAGCTCAACACATTTTACTGTTCACTGAATTGTTATAATATATTTTTGGTCATTTGATTATACATTCAGTAACCAATACGTTTCCTATACTCTGCGCTGCATATTTAAATAATTTTTTTTTTTACAGATTTCTCTCACAATCAATCACAATCTCAGTGAAACTGTCAAACTCTTCACAACTTCTAAACATTTTTTCATTGTGTGAGCCATCACATGCAAAATGACCCATTCAGTTATCAAAATCTGTCACACATACTTTAAATTCCATACATATCTCACATGGAATGTTTGTTATTTCTATTAAATATGCAATTGGCCTGCCATTGTAATGAAATAGGAATCACAATCTTACCAATCAAGTTTGGAATCATATATACATGGCCAACATCACCACTATAAACTTGGAGGAATGTCACAACCCTAAACAGCAACAATTACAGCAGTACTGTATTTATACGGTACATTTATTTTTGTAGAAATGTGTGACACAAACTGAAAATCCACAGTTGCTTGTCATGGAAGAGCAAAATGTAGATATGTATGTGTGGTGGTGTTAGTGGAAGACATAATAGAGTGTGTAAAAATGAACAAACAACTTTGAATTGTTAGTTTATGTGTAACACATTTCTACAAAAAAAAAAAAAAAAAAGTACTATATAAATAAAAATACTCATTTTCTTTTTGTGTACTACAGTATTGGCTAAGTGTGACACAAGAGCATTCAGCTAGACAAAATTGTAACTTTCTGAACTAGAAATTGAATTAGACTTTCAGGTAGCCTTAAAATGTCTTAAAACGGTAATACACATATATACAGTGGGTACGGNTAATAAAGTAGGATATTATGAGCACACCAATTTTTTGTTTTTAAAATTACGTACTTTAAAGTTTAAAGATATGGTAGAATTTAAGACCGCACAAATAATCTATAAAGCAAAAAATAAACAGCTGCCTGAAAACTTACAACAACTGTTTATAGATAGAGAGGGGGGTTATGATTTGAGGGGGGCTTTAAATTTGAAACGGCAGAATGCTCGAACAAAGCTCAAAAGTATGTGCATTTCAATTTGTGGGGTGATCTTGTGGAATAGTTTGAATAATTCTATCAAAGAAAGTGTAAATATCTTGCAATTTAAAAAAAGGTATAAGACATTTATTTTTGATAAGTACAGAGAGATAATTTAGCTGCTGTCAATGTTGCATGAATTTTGTTATGGTTTGTTCTTCCTTATATTATTTGTTAGATATGGTAGGTTGGAAATTGGAGTAGCATCTTTGTGTTAGTTAAAATGATATGTGGGATTTATCTGGTTTAATTGGGATTTGGATTTGAAGTACTGGGGTAGGATTTAATAAGCTTATGGCTTCTACCTATCCCTTTTCGAACAGGTTGAGTATTATGTTGAAATTTGTGTTTATTACGTTAATGATTATTTATTTATTATGTGTATGTATATGTATATGTATATGTATATGTGTATGTATATATTTTATTTTTATTTATTTTTTTCTTTTTCTTTTAAAAACTTGAGTTCGAAATAAAGACTACTACTACGTTTGGGACGACCAGAACCCCATAGAGCTGGCCGTCCGGCCAAACTGAGCTATCGGGGGAGAAGAGCCTTGGTGAGAGAGGTAAAGAAGAACCCAAAGATCACTGTGGCTGAGCTCCAGAGATGCAGTCGGGAGATGGGAGAAAGTTAACATTTTAAAACGACCCTCAAATATCACAGATTTATATAAACACGGTAAAAAAAGAAACGTCCCTTTTTCAGGATACTGTATTTTAATGATAATTTTGTAAAATCCAAATAAGCTTTACAGATCTTTATTGGAAAGGGTTTAAACAATGTTTTTGCCATTTTTGTCTTCTGTAGAGACTTGAATTTGCATTACCTTCAGCCTTATGTAAATTGTTGTGTGAAAGTGCCTTTACATTTGCCCAAAAATAGACATTTTTTTGTTATTAAAAACACAAGCAAGCCCAGCCCAGGTGAGAAAAAGTAACGCAAAAGTAAAGTAACACATTACTTTTCTTGAAAAGTAAGTAACTAACAATTTTTAAGGGAAGACATTTTTAATTACTTTTTAAGGGAGTAACGCAATATTGCAACGCATTACTTTTCAAAGTAACTTTCCCCAACACTGCATAAAAATGTTTACACGTGTTAAAACATTTGCTGGAAATAAATGCAGTTAAAAGTGAGAGGACGTTTCTTTTTTTGCTGAGTATACATTGCCATCCCCCTTATTCAGTTTAACAAATGAAAAGTTACTGAATGAGGAGGACAAACCACAAGTCTCTTCTCAATAACTTCTGAACTTGATAAATAATAGTACAGCAAAGTACAGCTATACTTTGTAGAAACTCTGATTCTTGGTTATTGTCTTATTTGACAAATTGCCAAGCCTGCAGTCTGAGTGCTAGAAAACAGATTAATCAATTTTGAATCAATAAATATTATGCAACGACTTCTATTCAAACTGCTCATGCTTCTTTTCACCGCTGATTTATTCTGGCAATTGCAGTGAATTAATCTTGTATAATAATTCAATTTCTTTCCTCCCATTGGAAAAAGTATCTGTGGTCTGCCAAAAGTTTTGACTTTTTGGTTTTGTCATGTGCTCGACCACACACACCATCAATCTCAAAGCTCTACCATGGACCTCTGTGAATCCATCAAAGAGAAGAGGAGCAAGGGGGGGGTGTTTATTTTATTTAAAAGCTGTTCACACACATACCAGATTGTAGATGTATGAAAATAACAGTGCATAGCTGATTTCCTTGGCAAAAAACCATTACATCCTGCATGACAGTCAGTTAGTACAAACATGAGGAGAGATTAGATATGATGAAAACCCAGAATTGGTCAAAGGGTTTGTGTTAAAACTCGTTAAACAATTCCCCATGGACAAAATCATTGTTAATTTCATATGTGTAGCTACTTATTGTGTACCTACAGGTTGTTTTGCTAAACTGTAACGAAACTCACGAAATAGTCCTTTAAATATTTCTTCTTTTCTTTTCTGTTCCGTTTTATTATTAATCTCAAGTAGATTGATTTCATAAATAGCTGGGATTTGTCGGAGTTCAGCACATCAGTAGCAGCATGCATCCCACCCCCTCTGCTGAACCCCTGATGATAGAGAGAGAGAGAGAGAGAGAGAGAGAGAGAGACATTTGTGCTTTGAACAGAGACAGAAAGGCTTTCACCAACTCAGTCGCTCAGAAAGTTCTCTATATCGAGGTCTCAAACGCAAACACAAGCGTTCATTGGAATAGTAGCCTTAAACTGGACAAGTTGTCAAGGTAAGTTTTCTACGCGAGTAATATGAAGGTATTTTTGACAAGATTGTTCGAGGGTTTACGTGTTACACGTTTGAATCAGGCTTTACCGAAACATTAGATGAGAGCGAGGCGCTTTATGTCGATGCTCCGTCTGACACTGACTGGATGTTAAAGCGTCAAAGAGATGATTTCTAAAACTGGTCCATTGAGAAGCGCTTCATATATAGCGGCTCTCATCAGGATTTTCACACCCACAATGTTTCATTCAGATCGGATGGGATGCTGCTGTGACAGAAGATTCGCTGTGTACGACCTCGGGCAAGTTCAACTGCATTACCCTTACAAACATCGTTACCATCGTTACCACAGTTTACGCTAAAATAGCATAGTTACAGTAATTGTTACTGTTGTAAAACCATAAATTCAGGGGTCGATTGGTAGGCTAAGGTTTTCGCTCTTTGTTGAATATCTCTTGTGAAACAAACATTAAAATAAGTTCATGGGTAAACAGACAATTTCAGTGTCACTAAATAACTTTTGTTAGCCTAATTAATGACTAAAGTTTTGTTGTCCATTTATACCAACCTAATTCAGGTTGAGGGGTTGGATAGTTAACAAGTGTTACAAAAACAAACAGAGGCAAACAGAAATAAGGGAGACAAACAGGCATAAGCAATTATTTAGGACAAATATATTTTTGAAAGCAAACTAATATCACTCAACACACATTTGCATGATGTGATTGTATTCATGATAAAAAAAAAGCTTGAACAATTATGAGATATGATTCATCATTTTCACAGAATTTTAAAATTGACCAAATGTAGGCTATAAGCCTATTGCCAGACATAATTGATCACAGGCTTCTGAACCTTAAATCAAAATGTAAAAGGTTCACATAACCAACATTTAAACAGGTTATATATTTTTTTGTAACATTTGTTGCTGATGGGGTTCATTTTTGTTTAAAAATGAAAGAAAAGTTGTTCTCACCTCCACAGGTTTCTTTGATCTTAATCTTAATTAAATATTAATAAAATCAATTAATGTAAAACAGTCTGTGCAAACATTTCATGACATCAAATGGCCCAGAAATTAACCCTGTAATTTAATTTTGTTTAATTTCTTTCTATTTCTTTTTTGGTGATAATACCAAGTTAGTTAGTATTTTTGTGAAAGCTATGGCTACCATGGTAAATCTTTGGAAGGGTAGACTATTGCTCTTGAGCTATTTTTAGGTACCAACAGCACACTAAACACACTTGTGCTTTCATAATCACACATCATTTCATGTGATTTATTCATGTACATGTACAAGCAGACAACATATGTACACATATGGAATATGTGATTAAGTCAGTCAGCCAATCAGTCAGTCATGAACAATTTCAGGTAATTTTCCAATTGACCCTTTGCCAGGAGTTTGATTGACAGGCGATCTAACCAATCATAACACAGAATCCGCCATTTTGTCCGACAAAGCAGTCAGGGGAGTTAGCAGATTAACGTCGGTGAACTTGAACTTGAAAAATGGTGTGTACTGATGTCCTTCCGTGATTGAAACAACATTCCTTATGATGTTCGTTCATGTTTATTTGATGCTATAAATGAACAAGTAAGAAGAGATGATCGGTTCACGAGCCGCTTGAACTGAGGCGATACAGCGATCTGTCATGACACATTAAAGAGCCACATGTTTAAATTTCTTTAAAAATGACAAAATTTGAAATTCGAGACTTTGTTTCATATCAAAAGTAACCTGCTCTGTCCTGTCTGTCGAAGCATTGTCAGTGTCCTCTTTGCTCCGTGATGTATTTTTCACTGTGTGAGAACATGATGTGTGGCGAGAGATCGGCATGGCTTGTCGGACGTAGCAACAGTAACTAAAGGGGGCGGGTCTTTGAGAACGGTCAATTGATATGGGCTTTATCTAATTCTGGAACTCTGGCATTCACTTGCCCCCATCCAATAAGCTAACGGATTTTAGGAACAGGGTTTAGAATGAGGGAAAGAGACTGGTAGGAATGTTGTCCTAGGAACAGCAGTGGTTGTTGATAGAAGAACATCTTTCACTTGGGTATCAGATGGATCTAGTCTTAAATTATTCTATGGCATCAGGTTGCATCTACAATGTCAAAACCTATTGAAATCCATGCTGTACCGTAAAGCACCTGTTAATCAGGCTGTAGCTGGTTAATTCTAACCAATTAATTCAGAACAATTTAAAGTTGCTTTAAATTTTGTATTATTTTGGAAGAAATTAAAGAGAATTAAAGCACTCTATTACCTCAGGAAATTGCCATGGAGAGGTTTCATGTTTGTCATGGCTACTGCACTCTGGATTGTCTACAAGGCTGTGATGTATTAGTAATTGTTGGCACAAGGAGTATGTATTGGATGGCTGGAAAGTCTCTTCCTTAGAAAGACATTCACCAGATCTTAACAGCTGCAGAATATATAACTTAATGCTGAGTCAACATGCTATTCATACCAACAACCAAACCCTTCATCGCTCTGACCCACTGTCTGCCTAGACACACACACACTGGTTTCCATGTTTTATTGGGGCTTTCCAAAGAAATAATGTTTTTTATACTCTACAAACTGTATAGTCTATCCACTAACCCTACCCTTAAACTTACCCATTACAGAAAACAGAAAACTTTCTGGATTTTTACATTTTTAAAAAACTTTGTACGATTTATGTATTCTTCATGGGGACCCCCCCCCCCCAAAAAAAAAAGATTTCGGATTTTGTGTAGCTCAATTGGTAGAGCATTGCAATATACAACAATATGCAATCATGTGATCATGCGATCGTGGGTTCGATCCCAGGGAACGCATGTGCTCATAAAGTGTATATGCACTTGAAATCACTCAGGGTAGGTTTAGGGTTGGGGTAGGTGTAGTCATTAATAAAAAAAATGCAAAAATGCACACATTGCATTTAAATGAACATGCATTTTGATTGGTAACGACGGTCATATGCCATTTCATGATGACAGGTGTATCCCTTCTAGTCTTTACCCGTTTTCGCGAGTCAGAAAATACATACCAATATGTACATATCACTGCAGTTTCGATGTGAAATGTCCACTGAGTGGCGCTAAAAGCGTGTTAATGTTTTTTTTTGCCAGAGCAGATAAACGTGAATATGGTACGTTTTTATGACGTTGGTTTTTAAATGAATCACCGCAGTTCTGATTTGACATTTGCACTCCATCGCGTTTTAAAATAATGTACCACCAACACTACACCTAAACCTACCCGATAGTGTTAACAAAAGCAAATGTGACATAAAAAGCATCCGTAATCGTGCTGTTTTATCTTGTTCAGATCTCTCTTTGAGCTCTTTTACCGTGACGCCTTTCACGGGATTCGTACCCAAGGCTTCCTCGTCTTAAAGGGATAGTTCACCCAAAAATGAACATTTGGTGTTTATCTGCTTACCCTCAGGGCATCCAAGATGTAGGTGACTTTGTTTCTTCAGTAGAACACAAATGATGATTTTTAACTCCAACCGTCAGTCGTATAATGCATGTCAATGGGAACACCATCTATAAAAGTAAAAAAAACATGCACAGACAAATCCAAATTAAATCCTGCAGCTCGTGACGACACATTGATGTCCTAAGACACGAAACGATCGGTTTGTGCAAGAAACCGAACAGTCCAACTGCCTTGCGCACGCATCCGGTGTGTGAGGTGTGTACTCGCTCTTGCGTAGTTTAGTCCACTTTCAAATAAAAATTTCCTGATAATTTACTCACCCCCATGTCATCCAAGATGTTCATGTCTTTCTTTCTTCGGTTGAAAAGAAATTAAGGTTTTTGATGAAAACATTCCAGGATTATTCTCCTTATAGTGGACTTCAATGACCATTGAAGTCTCCAAATGGTTGAAGGTCAAAATTACAGTTTCAGTGCAGCTTCAAAGGGCTTTAAACGATACCAGACGAGGAATAAGGGTCTTATCTAGCGAAACGATCGGTCATTTTCTACAAAAATACAAATGCATATGTGTTAAATTTGTAAATTTGACTTTCATGATAATTTCCATCATCATAACATTACATAAAACTATACAGTTTATTCAGGAATGCCATAATAGCACATTTTGTTCCTATTGCTTTCAGTAGTGAGATGAAACTTAGTAGTCGAAGACAGCAGGGGCTCTCAGACCTCACACTATAGGACACAAGGCCTTTATTAACAATTCTCTTCCTTTTTCTTCTGAGAGCCGCAAAACTTGGTCAGACAGGTAGACAGATGCCCTTTGGCTTCTGACATGGAGCTGTGTTTGTGCGTGTGTGTGTATTTATGTGAATGTCTCTTTCCTTCTACTTATGTGTGTGTGTGTGTGTGGATTGTTTGTGCCCAGCCCCTGGCAAACCCCTCTTTTAAATTTTTTTTCTTTTTAGAAAATGAAAGCTGCCTCCCATAACCTTTGGGGGAAAATAAAAGGGGATGAAAGTTGGAAAAAAAAGCCAATGAGAAAGAATTCAGTTATTTATGGCTCATGTCATCTGTTCACTGGCACAATTTATGCTCTATAAAGGCTCTCCATTCTTTTTTTTTGCAATTTCATACCCCAGCAAATCAGATATTACACAGCACTGAATTTTTAATATTGTGTGGCCTCCATGTGATAGAAAGAGTGATCTATTAAAAACTTTGAAAGTAGTTTATATCCAGTACTGTAACTTGAGTTACAGTATACATTATACAGGAGGAGAACTGAGCTCGTAGTCACAAGGGCTGGATATCTCACAAACTATAAGGCTTCAAGTCATATATATAGGGAAAATTAAGGAGCGCGGGAAGTAGGGGTGCTGCAGCACCCCCTGTTTTCAAAGGATTGTAAAAGCAATGCAAATTTTTGTTCATTTACATTTATTTATTTTCAGCATTTAGTAATTATTTGTAATAAACCGTTCAAGTGGGTTATTAAAAAAGTGTTCGTTATTTGTTCAATTATGTTCTATTTTTAAACGGATAGATCCGGCCCTTGATTCTGATTGGTTGAGCCGTGTTTGAAGCCGTTGTAAAATTCCCGAAAACGTACAGCTGACTGCATTACATAAGTATCACTGCGCCACTGAATGTGTAAGTTGCTGCGTCTGTCTTAGCAACCACTCTTAGCAACGTAAACATATGTTTGTTCTCTATTGATTTTGTTCACTGAAGATTACTGCACTGTAGAAGAGTATTGTGAGAGAGATATCAAGTGACCAAGTGTATTACCTGCATTCAAATTTAGCATTTTCCTTCAGGTCAGTCCTATGTTCATAATAAAAAATCAGTTTGAATGTCTGCTGCAATCTTGTCCTTTTAACATTTAATGGGTTTTCCCGTGCCCCGATGACACTGATAGGGCTAGTCAAAGCATTTGCGTCTTGTTCAGTGTTTACAACAAGTTTCATTATAAAAGTCTTTGCGTCTGAGTGACTCGCTCATAAAGACAATCTTTGCCGACATCTAATGGTGTAATAAATGTAACTTCAGTTGCTGTTCACAGTCAGGGACTATTTTTTTCCAGCAGAAGGAAGCCTTTTATTGATTTTTCATCATGAAAGCTGTATTGATATTTTTGGGCTTTAATATTTGTATTGTGTGGTAACCATTTTATAAAAGCAATAAGCCCAGTGAAGTCATGGTTTACAGTGAATTTACAACTGTTATAAATTCACTGTAAACCATGACTTCACTGGGCTTATTGCTTCATTAGAACATACGCGCAGAATGTGATGTCATATTGTGACCGTTGCAGTGTGCTTAGAAAGAACTTGCAAGCTTGCAGTACTGCAGTAGAGTTTTGACGTGTTTTATAGACTTGATATCGTTTCTTATTCAAATGTGGTGAACATAAAAAAAAAAAAAAACAGCACCCCCAACCTAAAACATCTTTCCGCGGCCCTGGGGAAATGAATACTTTTATTCAGCAAGGACACATTAAATTGATCAAACGTAACAGTAAAGACGTTTATAATGTTACAATAAATACTTTTTTTTTTTTTATTATTATTCATTTTTAATGTATTTATCAAAGAATTCTGGAAAAAAAAAAGAAAATTGTTTTGCATGTTTTTTTTTTTTTACAGAAATATTAAGAAGTACAACTGTTTACAACAATAAATAACAAATGTTTCATGATCACTAAATCAGCATATTAGAATGATTTCTAAAGGATCATGTGACACTAAAGACTGAAGTAATCACACTGAAAATTCAGCTCTGCTATA
>RJVU01059333.1:9883556-9909391 GCA_003731715.1 Anabarilius grahami | reverse complement strand
GTAATGTCCTCATAAGTCACCCTCTCCTTGTAATACCTATGTCATACCCATGTCATTATACACATTTGTGTCCTGATATTTCACAAAAACATGCCCACACACACACACACACACACACACACACACACAAATCCAAGTGAGGATAGCAAAATAAAGTAAACTGTGACATATTATACCCAAATATTCTTCATACAGTGGACTACCAGTAAAACTGATAAAAATTTGGGACCAAAAATTATTCAGACACTTTGACCTGACCATGTTTTGCATAAGTGTTATCTGACACAATTAAGATTTTTTTTTTTAAACTCTGAGATCTTGTCATATTTTATTACCATTTTTTTAACTATAGTAAATAAACTGTATTAATGAATGAAATGTTCAAGGTGTCTGAATGAATGTTGGTTTGCCTGTATAAATATATAAAGTTCTACAGAGAAACACCGTTATTTTATATATTTATTAATAAATTTTTTCTAATCCACATCAGGTGACGATTATTAGGTTAAACGTTAACGGATACGATTCTATAAGGTAATATTTCAGCACTTGAGAAACGGACAGCGACTCTTAGAACGCATTCTCGCGCGTTCATGTTGGGCCTAAGTGCATTTTTGGGAAACGCTCGTGGAATTGCAGCGAGCGTTCGTAACCTCGCTCGTAAAAAGCGCTCTTAAGAGCAAAAGATACATCGTTTTGGGGAAACCCGGCCTAGATTAGTTTTACGATCTTTGTATGAACTTTTTAATGTGTCAAATTGGTAGTCGCGTAGCTGTCTATGGAGGGACAGAAAGCTCTCAGATTTCATCAAAAAGATCTTAATTTGTGTTTTGAAAATGAATGAAAGTCTTACGGGTTTGGAACAACATGAGGGTGAGTAATTAATGACAGAATTTTCGTTTTCGGGTAAACTAACCCTTTGATATTGGAGAATCCCTACTAAATAATATCATGCCAAACCAAATTTAAACAGTTTCATAGCTCATGATAATGCCATATAGTTTTTATAAAAATGGGTGGCAAACTTAATTTACATAGAGAGTTTTAAAGTCAAAGGATATATCAGTAATTCTTCATGAGTTGAATTGGAAAGTTTTTCCATTTTTTTTTTTTTCATTTTTGGTCACTTTAAGATCAATAAAAACTTACTAACCCCAAACTTTTGAATAGTAGTGTATATAAAGTAAATACACACCTTTATATATAAAAATGTGCAAGCTATACTCAAATCTTAGTTGACTATTATAAGCTTTCTGGTCTTTCTCATCCACAGATATTCACTGCAATTCCTCGGAAATTTCTTCCCCATCTCAAGAACCCCTGCTGGTATGAAGAATTCTTTGGGAATATCACAGCCGATCCATATGGGAAAAACTTGTATGCCCTTTACTCAAAGCGCTTCCAAGCAATATATGATCACCTGCGCAGGGCGTTTCCAGCTCACCTGCATCAGCATGCAGGTAGACATTACCGCCTGCGCTGCCTGCCCTTCTTTTACATCATCGGTCAGCCTAAGTGCGGCACCACAGATCTCTACGACCGGTTACGGCTACATCCAGAGGTCCATTTCACCACTATGAAGGAACCACACTGGTGGACACGAAAGAGGTTTGGTGAGTTTCATAAAATGATAAATCAACCCTAGGGTTTAAAATGTGAATTTATGATGCTGGTTGGTCTTTTTGCCAGAAAAATGTTCATCCCTCACATCACTCCCATTTTCTTACAATGCAAAGCATCTGCTTAATGTTCGACAGATCATTGGGTTCTATCACATTTAGTTTATTTCACAAATTTTACTGCTTCAAAACAGATGCCCTGTAATTCTGTTTGCAACCTATTTTACAACAGAAATAATTGTACTTTGTTTACCCCTGGTTTAAGGTATCATCACGTTGAGTAATGGTTTTAATAACCCCTATCCACTGAATGACTACCTGGACCTTTTTGACCAAGCATCCAATCAGATTCAAGATCACTTGATGAGCAACTCCTCCAAAAGCCACAAAAAAGTTGACATCATAATTGGTAATATTTATTCATTTTAATTGTGTTTTAGGTTTAGTTAATTGTGTAGGCCTTTTCTTTAAAGCAGGGATTCCCAAACTATTTGTAAGCTGAACCTCTCTGACATAAAATATTTACCTGAAGTACCCCCTGAGATTTTAAGATAATATTTCAAATATTTAACAACACATCGGCATGTTCATGACTATCTGATGTCACATGACATGCAGGTACAGTAAACAAATAAATATTTTGCTTTATTTTAAAATGATTTATTTTATAATTTAATTAATGATTAGATTTCCATCAACTCACAAACTCCATGCAGTTCCCTCATGAACCCCAGTTTTAGGTATTGTAGGCCTATAGTTTTTGAGGCGGCTGCTGAAAGTTCTCCAATTAAATTTGCATCATCTAGAAACACAGACGTTCTCATTAGGGGTGCCAGATGTTATAGTTAAGGTCTGTCCTCTTGTTATGACTCATACCAGAGGTATTAAAATAAAATTAGAGTCCTGGGAAATTACAACACAGTAAAAAAGAATAACGAATATCATTCATCAGATTATTCCTGTCTTCAAATGAAATATTAAGTTGGTTGGGATCAAGCAGGGTTGTAAACTTTAATAATTTCATACACACTTTTGATTGACAGGTGAAGCGAGCGCATCAACAATGTGGGACAATAACGCTTGGGTTTATTTCTACGACAATGGAAAGGGGGTGGAGCCTCCTTTTCTGGTGCAAGACTTCATTCATGCTGTCCAACCAGATGCCAAATTCATTGTGATGCTCAGAGACCCAGTAGAGAGGTAGTAATCCACTTTTCAAATAAGATTAGGTATATTTATCTCTATGGTTCGGATATCATAACCAGTAGTAGACTACTGTGTGAGAGATGCTCTTTATATTGTCCTCTTACCTTTTATTGTGTTTGTGCACTGTGTGTATTTGCGTGTGAGAGAGCAGGCTTTACTCAGACTATCTGTACTTTGGCATGGCTAATAAATCTGTGGAGGATTTTCATGAGCGAGTATCAGAATCGCTGCATCTGTTTGAGGGCTGCTTGGCTGAGAGGTCCATCCGTTCCTGCATTTACAACACCACTCTCAACAACCTGATGCCTGTGAGTGCAACATGAATCATGATCACCTCAAATGTGAATATTTAATATGATATTGCTGTCTTAAAGGGATAGTACACCTAAAAATGAAAATTCCGTCATCGTTGACGTTTACTCAACCTCATGTCGTTCCAAACCTGTGTGATTTAAAAGAGATGTAGTAATGATGCATTGAAAGTGAATTGAAAACAGGGGCTGTCAAGTTTCTAAAACAATTCCTTTAACTCCTTAAAATGTTATCTTCTGAACGATAGATGGATATTTCTCCCCAAAGCATCACAGTTGGTAATTCTCATTAGGGATGGCCACCAAAGGCGGCTGGTGTGAGTCAGAGTCAGATTTCGTTCAGTGTGATATGATGTAATTGGTTCAGCCACCAGGTGCAGCCGCGTAGATAAGATATACCCACCAGGGGATGAGCTGTTCTGGCTCTTCCCCAAAGCTGTGCAGCCAGTAGATGATCTTCACCTCTGGAGAAAGCTGTTGGAAGGTGAAATGAAAGCAGTTTTAGAAAAAACGAAATGTGTTTTGAAAAGTACATTGTTTTGCTGCACTGATCTGGGGATTAAAGTCATGAATGATTTATGGCTGTGATGCTGGTAAAGCTGGTTGATGAAGCAGCAAAACTCTGGATTGCTGCATCATTGCTGCTTAGTCTGTTACAGTAAATTGGATGTAATATAATCAGAGATACTCAAGTAATTATTTACTATTATTTAATTACTTTTCCCTTGAAACAGTAAAGTAATGGATCACTCTTCATTTTTCTGTAACTTAATTAGTTACTTTGGATGTAACTGCATTAAATACTGTATAGACTATAGAACAATTCTACATAAAACAATAGTGGATTTAACATCAACAATGAAACGTTTAATGTTAAAATGTATGTTTTTAATTTTAACATTCTGCATTTAAATACTTTAGTCAGTTCAAGAATAATTGATTCAATTTTATATTATTTCTTATATTAAAAGAGCAGTTTCATGTCTATCCTTGTAACTAATTGAGGTTGATATTGGATTTAGAAAGTTATCAGTAATAACCTATAAGTAATGCATTACTTTTTAGAGAGAGTAATTAGTACAGTAATCTAATTATACTGTTGAAGATGTAAGTAGTAGCTAGTAATTTATTACATTTTGAGAGTAACTTACCCAACATTGAATATAATGCAAATAGAGGGTTGTTGCACCATTCGGAATCGAATTGAGAATGTCTGATATATTCTGAAGGTATCAATTGAATTGTTATTTCATTATAACTAAATTAATTGTCATTTTGTGAACCATAGTAAACTATTTACAGCATTTCCCAGAATTATAATATATAATCAATAGATGTCAATTTTTATTGGTAAAACATTATCTGAAAACAGCAGTATGGTGGACATTTTTTGATGGATTAATTTTATCTACATATCAAGGAAAAATAGTTGAAATTTGTCTCAGAAACTTGGAATTCCTACTCACTGAAAAAGATAAGAATTTTGTCTAATCCTGGTATTATAATATAATATAATATATTAAATACAAAGTATACCTGATGTTTACATCAGAAGCTATTTTTAAAAATATACAGTAACTATATCACCATGATATTTAGCAATACATAAAACAAAAAAATGAAGGATTGTCTCACTGCTAAATGTTATACTGAACCTTTGGGTCCCTCTGTTGGTGAACACATGAAACTCATGCATTCACTTCAACTTAATTCCCTGAGGGCCACAAGATGACTCTTAAATTATTTAATTATAGTATTATTTAAAAAGATTGTGGCACTGTATTTCTCCTTTTTGTAGGTGAGGCTTCAGGTGGGACTGTATGTCATGTACCTGCTAGACTGGCTAAGTGTTTTCAGCAGAGAGCAGATACTCATCCTACGACTGGAGGATCATGCTGCCAACCGGAAAATCACAATGCGGAGAGTCTTTGAATTTCTTCAGTTGGGTAAGTTACATAGTTCCCATTCAGTCGGTCACGTTCGACGTACGTCTCCGTTCCCGAGGGTTACCTTTGTAACCGAGACGTTTTCATGCTTCTACATACATAAAGTACGAAAATGTGTGTCTGTTTGTTTAACCTCCTGAAGTCTTCATAAATTTGTCATTATGTGCAAATAAGTGCAAGAATCTATTATTTCAATGACCGTGTGTTTGTGCTTCATCGACCCTTCAGGTCCTCTTACTCTCCAGAAGGAAGCAGACATCACGAAGAGTCCTGCCTCCAACACAAGACGACCAGCCAATCGAAATCTTGGCCCAATGCTATCCATAACCAAGGAGATCCTGCAGAACTTCTACAGGCCTTTTAACCAGCGCCTGGCACTGGTTCTAAAGGACCCTGCCTTTCTCTGGACGTAGCCCTGAAGAAGAGGGAATGAACAGACATGTATAATTGTAATAGATAAAAGTGATACAAATTTAACACTATTAGATTTGTTAGGCCAGTACTGGGTGGCTGGTATCACCTTTGGCCAGAATTTAAATTAAAGCAAACTTTTTCTATATAGTGATACCACTGACTTTATTTTTTTATTTGGTTATTTGGTGCAGGACACTTTCATTATTGCACTTTGATACTCTGAGAGAGTATTTAGTCAGAATGACCACTGAGAAAGACAATTTATATGGATCTGGAAGGTGTTTCAACAAATAAACAGAAAAGGCAGCAGTCAGAATTAATGTACACTAAAAACAACTAATATTAAATAATAAAAGTGCTGTCAATGTGGCTGTTACAGCTTTAAGAGTTTAGCTCTGAGAAAAATGTAAGAGGGCCGATTGTTCCCTGAAAGGTCCGAACTAGATATAAAAGACAATATAAAGGATTGTGGAAACAGAACACAAAAGCCATCATGGACATTGTACTGGGTGAATGACATCTGGTGTCACTCTAATGTACTTTTAATGTTGTAATCTGTTATTGTGACTGTACAGAGATAAGGGCAAGAATACGTCCATTCCCACTTAATTCAACTTTGATATCTTCTGATTGAATTGCAATAAATAGTGTTTCTTTAATAGTTTCTTTAACTCAATTTGTCACAAGAACTGGTAATAGTAATATTAAAAATATTTTTATGTAAGTGTCTTAGATACACAAGTCACTGATAATATACATGGAAACTAATTAATACTTTTAATTAATTGTAATTAATACTTACTATTAATAAAACACTTCTCCCGGCCTGTCAATAGATTACAATAAGTTTTCAATCATATGCTATATTTCAGAAATGTTGGTGTAAGATTATTTGTAAAGTACCCTAACAAAAACTGTGAATGTTGAGCTTTTAAAAATGGTTAATGGTGAAAATCTACTAAAAAAATAATGAAATGTTTGTAATTTAGCTTAAGGATATATGCTTCTTACATTTTTTGTTAGTGTAATATATGCCTTTATGTTTACTTTCAAATGGCAAGTGGCAACCAATGGAGACAAGAAGTTTCTCACCTCCTCAGTGCCTTTAATGAATTGTTATATCCTTCATGACATCGGACAATGATTTTCGGATGGGGCTGGAGGAACATCAACAATTTTGATTCATATGATGCCCTTTGCGGCCCTTCTCCAAATCCACTTTGGTGACACAATGCCGCATATATAGACAATGTTTTTTTTGCTGTTGTTGTTTTTTTTATTGCAAAATTTGAACATTCATACAGGATCAGGGAAATAAAGTGTGGTTGTGTCTGTTACAATGAATAATCATACATTAAAAGAACAGAAAACAAATATCCTGAGTTTGCATACATCAATATGAAATAATAAAGAAAAGGACACAATAATGAGGTTAAATCACATCTTTATGTAAACCGTCATAATGCATCAAAAATGTTGTACTTTTTTTGTTATTTATAAGTCTGAGGGATAAAATAAAGGAGATAAATTCAGCAAGAAAAAGAGGAAAGCTTAAGGGAGATTTAAGCCACTTTTGTTAATGAATGAAGAATACAGGTCCTTCTCAAAAAATTAGCATATTGTGATAAAGTTCATTATTTTCCATAATGTAATGATAAAAATTAAACTCTCATATATTTTAGATTCATTGCACACCAACTGAAATATTTCAGGTCTTTTATTGTTTTAATACTGATGATTTTGGCATACAGCTCATGAAAACCCAAAATTCCTATCTCAAAAAATTAGCATATTTCATCCGACCAATAAAAGAAAAGTGTTTTTAATACAAAAAAAGTCAACCTTCAAATAATTATGTTCAGTTATGCACTCAATACTTGGTCGGGAATCCTTTTGCAGAAATGACTGCTTCAATGCGGCGTGGCATGGAGGCAATCAGCCTGTGGCACTGCTGAGGTGTTATGGAGGCCCAGGATGCTTCGATAGCGGCCTTAAGCTCATCCAGAGTGTTGGGTCTTGCGTCTCTCAACTTTCTCTTCACAATATCCCACAGATTCTCTATGGGGTTCAGGTCAGGAGAGTTGGCAGGCCAATTGAGCACAGTAATACCATGGTCAGTAAACCATTTACCAGTGGTTTTGGCACTGTGAGCAGGTGCCAGGTCGTGCTGAAAAACGAAATCTTCATCTCCATAAAGCTTTTCAGCAGATGGAAGCATGAAGTGCTCCAAAATCTCCTGATAGCTAGCTGCATTGACCCTGCCCTTGATAAAACACAGTGGACCAACACCAGCAGCTGACATGGCACCCCAGACCATCACTGACTGTGGGAACTTGACACTGGACTTCAGGCATTTTGGCATTTCCTTCTCCCCAGTCTTCCTCCAGACTCTGGCACCTTGATTTCCGAATGACTTTGGACCACTGAGCAACAGTCCAGTGCTGCTTCTCTGTAGCCCAGGTCAGGCGCTTCTGCCGCTGTTTCTGGTTCAAAAGTGGCTTGACCTGGGGAATGCGGCACCTGTAGCCCATTTCCTGCACACGCCTGTGCACGGTGGCTCTGGATGTTTCTACTCCAGACTCAGTCCACTGCTTCCGCAGGTCCCCCAAGGTCTGGAATCGGTCCTTCTCCACAATCTTCCTCAGGGTCCGGTCACCTCTTCTCGTTGTGCAGCGTTTTTTGCCACACTTTTTCCTTCCCACAGACTTCCCACTGAGGTGCCTTGATACAGCACTCTGGGAACAGCCTATTCGTTCAGAAATTTCTTTCTGTGTCTTACCCTCTCGCTTGAGGGTGTCAATGATGGCCTTCTGGACAGCAGTCAGGTCGGCAGTCTTACCCATGATTGCGGTTTTGAGTAATGAACCAGGCTGGGAGTTTTTAAAAGCCTCAGGAATCTTTTGCAGGTGTTTAGAGTTAATTAGTTGATTCAGATGATTAGGTTAATAGCTCGTTTAGAGAACCTTTTCATGATATGCTAATTTTTTGAGATAGGAATTTTGGGTTTTCATGAGCTGTATGCCAAAATCATCAGTATTAAAACAATAAAAGACCTGAAATATTTCAGTTGGTGTGCAATGAATCTAAAATATATGAAAGTTCAATTTTTATCATTACATTATGGAAAATAATGAACTTTATCACAATATGCTAATTTTTTGAGAAGGACCTGTATAGATAGAGGATGGGTATCACTGGGTTATCGGCAAAGGCGACGTCGTGGTCGCAAGGGCGGCGCTCCTGAACGCTCTACGGCCTCGTGGAATTCACGGGCACACGGCGGCCATCTTGATATGAACACTCATTTGACTCATTTGCTTACTATACAATAGTAGGCATAAATACAGAATACGTTTTCACTGCTGCGGCGGATAATTTAAATATGCATGTGTGTTATAGTGTGTAAGATTTGAAAGCTATGCCAGAAGTGAACCACAATACATTTCCATTGGTTGCTTAAAAGTATGGCTTTAGAGTGACAATGCGTTCATTGCCATTCCAGTGAAGAAACTGGACTGACTGGTGAGTGGCCTAATGATGACAGAATGTTTATTTTTGGGTGAGAAATGATCGTAAAAACGAGTTTCCCATTCAAAAATTGGACGCAATCTCAAGTCGTATTTTCCACTGGGAAGCTCTGGGATAATTTTCATACCCAAGTTCTGTAGTTGGGCGGGCCATAAACTTTAAACATGCTTGGTATTCTTGACGGGGGCGTCTACATAACACCATTTTCAACTAAAAACGTTTTAGCCGTTCATTTACACAAAAACGCGAATTTGTGAAAACGGTGGCGTCGTGCGTATTACGTGTTCGGTCTGTAGACGTGTAGTTTTTCTTTACAAAGTATCGCCAGTATCACTGGCCTGTAATACAGCGGTTTTGTCATTTTCACGGATCGCGGTCTGTACGCAAAAACCACAGAGGAAAAACCTTTCCTTTTACATGGAACAAAAAATTAGCTTTTTTAGCAGCAAACACTTAAGATGGGTTTGGGGTAAAAAGTACCCCATGTGTACAATGAAATTATACGGCTGTATCTTTAATGTTGTGGGCCTATTTTTCTGCCGGAGGTCCTGGACATCTTGATCAGATACATGGAATAATGGATTATATCAAATACCAACAGATAAAAAATTTAAACCTGACTGTCCCTGTTAGAAGTCATATAATGGGCTGTGGTTGGATCTTCCAACAGGACAATGATCCAAAACAAACATCAAAACCAACACAAAAATGTGTCACTGAGCACAAAATGAAGCTTCTGCCATGGCCATCCCAGTCCCCTGACCTGAACCCTAAAGAAAATGAGTGGAGTGAACTGAAGAGAAGAAGCAACTACATGGAGCTGGGAATCTGAAGGATCTAGAGAGATTCTGCATGAAGGAATGGTCTCTGATCTCTTGTCAGGTGCTCTCCAAACTCATCAGGCATTATAGGTGAAGACTCAGAGCTGTTATCTTGGGAAAAGGAGGTTGCAAAAAGTATTGAATAAAAGGGTATGATTAATTGTGAGCAATGTGTATTAGAGAAAAACATTTCTCTCATAATGAGATTTTCCCCCCATTTAAAATTATTATTCTCCAATGAAAGGTTGGATTTTTGTAGATTTTTAAAATAAAAGATCAAAATGATTAACGATGCAGATTTATTTTCACAGCCTTCTTTGGTCATATTTACTAACAGGGTGTGAATAATTTTTAGCACAACTGATATTAATAAAATATATATATTTTATTAATATCCTGTATCAAACTCTATCTCTATTAAAATCATATATCCTAATACTCATGGGCCACGTACACACTGCAGCTAAATTCGGTTGTCAGTTCACCTTTTAGTGCTTAATCGCGTTCTGTACACACACAGTTCAGTAAAATACGAGAGTGACAACTGCATTCTACAAACTCCCGAAAAATACAGGTAGTGACAACCGCATTTACAGAAATTCTATGCAGTGTGTACGGAACCGAACTGAACAACTAGTTGTTCATGACGTTAACCTTCATAGATATGTCTCTTCTTCTGTATGTGCGGTCAATCACAGGGAAAGCACGAGCCTTTACTCATTCGTGTTGCCAGATCTTGCTAGAAAAATCAGCGAACAAGAATATGCCCATAATAAACCGAAATAAATCCAAATGCTTAATGCTGAAATAAGACCAAAATATCGTGATTCATGTCTGCTCACTTTAATAGCTCCATAAAACTTGCTTTATGAGACGAGATTAAACAACAAGCCCAAATACGCTTTTAATGAGTGACCATAGACAAAGAGCGCTCTGTGTGAAACAGGCTGTACAAGCATAAACAAAACACGACGCCTCCGTCGACTGTGTTAGTGTGTTTAGTTAAATTGCTGAAAATAAATAGTGTTTTGTCACTGTAATATTACTTTGGTCACAATAACGGATACCAAACACAAGAGACGCCAGCTCGTCGCTATGGTTTCCAAGCTGTCAATCATCGCATTTTCGAGAGTCGTGTTCCGTACACACATGTAACGATAATTTAGGGGATTCACTCCTGAAACTTACAGTGTGTACGTGCCCATTGTTTTGAATGGGAGAAAGTGCAACGAGCAATCTGGCGGAATAAGTCTCGCCTTCTAAATAAGAGCCAATCGCTGATTGGTAAAGTCATCGCGTCACTGTTAGAAGCTCCGGTTTCTATAGAAACAGTCAGACTCTCGCCTCCGAAATGAGGCACGAGAGACGCGCATTAGCTTGATCCAGCCTGAATAATTCCGTTTTTTTTGGTCATGATTTGAGCGTTTATAAACAAAATTTATGAGACAGTTGTTGTCAGATTTCATTGGTGATTTCAAATATGAAATTTAATCGAAAGCTTGGCAAACAGCTTTAGAGAATTTGATGTTTCCCCATTCAAAGAGATAGCTGCACTTGAATGCCCAAGAGGCGTTTCAAAAGATGGCCGCTGAGTGAAATGACTTGTCTTAAAGGGACTTTGGTAACTTCAAAGAATATACTCGTTGGTAACGTCTAGCAGCACGCTGTTGTTGTTTCGTTCAAACATTGTGGACCATGGCAAGCAAACTTTGGGACAAACGAGAAATAAAAGGAGGAACAATATCGGCGTGGCCTTTCCGAGATTGTGACAATTTTGACTTGACAGAGCTCGACGCCGCTCTTGCACATTATTAGACAAGGTAAGCAAATGTAGGCTACATAAGACGAATCAATGTTAACTCAACACGATGAAATGTTGGAATATCATCAGTATGATATTCTAATGTTGATCTAGCTTACTGTTAGGTCTCACACAGCCAACAAACTAATACATAGAATAACACTACAAATTTCAAGACACTCAAATGCAGTTTAGTATGATAGTGTAACGTTAGACCAAGTGAAACAGCGCTGCGTTACCTCTCAATTTTAATTCGTCAAATAAACTGACCTGTATTAGTAGTATTTCAGCTTTGCGAGTAGTAGAATGAAATGTCCTCATTCTTTCTATCCCCTGGGACTCGCGTGTGACACTGATATATCTGTCTCTCATTAGCAATCGCGCCCGCGATTCTTGGCCATGCCTTGCTTCATACCACAGTCAAGTTAAAAACATGAATGCATTCACTCATCCATAAACATTATTTCGCCATAAACATTATTAGATCCATCGGCATGACGACAAGTTCCATGAGCACAGACTCATTCACTGCATCATCAATCTACGCCTTTGTTATTGTTTTGAAGAGTTTAGCGACCCCTAGCGACGAAAAAAACATATTGTGCCTTTAAGAGAAAAACAAGACAGCCAACCCAAGTGTATCAGTATCAGTGTACTTGATCTTTGAATTATGTCTTAAAGGGACAGCAGTCTAATATTTCTGCTCTATGTGGTTTAATGTTAATAAAAGGACAAAGAAATCACTCTTGACTGAATATGTAACTTCAATGAAATTGTAACTTAAAGCTGCAGTCCGCGATTTTTGGCCCTCTAGCGGTTAATAAACAGAACTGCATGCGTCTTGCGGAAGAACATTGTAGCCGGAGCTACTTTTGTCCCTGTATGTCAATGGCGAGTCACGCAGTTACTGTGATACTCTGCGGCGGGTCCTACCAGTCCGGTCTGAAATAGTCCGAATATAAACACTTATTATAAGTGTACCATAATGATTCAGGGTAAGACAAAAATACGGTTTGGAAAATGGATTCATGTTGTACATTCTCATTATATAACTTTTGTAAATTTTGAACACAAAAAAGTTGCGGACAGCAGCTTTAAATGATGTTTCAACTCTATTTAATTATTCAGAGAAGTTTATATGAAGTGTTATTTTATATTTGATTACTTTATTCAATTTATGTACCTGAAAGCTGTTAGATACCTGAAAAACCTATACAGCATTGTTTATTTTATTTGTATCTTAGCACCAATGTATTTATTTGTGCTGTTTGTAGTTATATTGTTTTTATTTTCTTTATCTTAACTTGATTTTTTTACTGATCATAGCACATACCGAACTGTACAGAAACCGTGACAATAAAAATGGGATTCCAACCGTTCCACCCCTAGTAGTAAATGTAGCCTACCCTTCTTCCACAACAGCGATATCATCTTGTCTTGTCATTAAAGTAGCTAATGCATGTTGAAATGGTAAAATCTCTACTGGTTGACACATTTATATACGGAAGAGGATTAGGGCCAAGCAATAATAAAAAAATAAAACCATCTCGAGATTAAAGTCGTTAAATTGCGAGAAAAAACTCGTTAAATTTCGAGAAAAAAGTCGAGATAAAATGTTGAGAATAAACTCGTTAAATAATGAGAAAAATGCCGTTAAATTTCGAGAAAAAAGTCGAGATAAAATGTTGAGAATAAAGTCATTAAATTACGAGAAAAAAGTCATTAAATTACGAGAAAAAAGTCGTTAAATTACGAGAATAAACTCATTAAATTACTAGAAAAAAGTCGTTAAATTACGAGAATAAATTCGTTAATTTAATGAGTTTATTCTCAACATTTTATCTCGACTTTTTTCTCGAAATTTAACGAGTTTTTTCTCGCAATTTAACGACTTTAATCTCGAGATGGTTTTATTTTTTTATTATTGCTTGGCCCTAATCCTCTTCCGTACTTACACAGACCGTTCGTTTCGCTTCTTAAAACCTCGATGTATTGTCAGGAGCCACGGGTATTAATTTAGTTTTGTCTGCATGTGTTTTTTTTTTTTTATCTCAAAGTGACGGCACCCATTGACTTCCATTATATGAATCACTGAGGACCGCAGTTTCAGCTAAAAATCTTGGATGGCCTGAGGGTGAGTAAATTAACAGCAAATTTCATTTTGGATGAACTATACCTTTAGTCTTTGGCAGAAGAGAGAAAATATATTGCTGATTCTCTTGTGAGAAGTGAATCGCAGTTTCTCTGTGTTTCAAGGCATGTGATTGTCTGTTCGCTAATGTCACACTTTCATGTGCACCCGCATATGAACTCAGGATTGAAGCCTGAGTTAACAGAGAAAGTTGATGATGAGCGTTATGGTACCAACAAAGCCTGATTGGATTGGTTTGGTTTTGTCAATTCAAAACTAATCCTGTAACCCTGAATTTGTTCATCTACCATCATGATATAAGCCCCTGGTGTCCTCCTTGAGTTCTGTTCTTTCCAACAACAAAATACTTGAATGTGACAAGCTCATAACCTAATCACGACTTCAGAAGTGGGAAGTAGGAAATTTCCAATAGTGCAAAAGGCAGCATTAGTTTTACTCAGAATTTGACACTGTACATAGAAATAAAAGTTTTTTTTTTTTGTCTAATTATTTGCATGTTGTTGTTGCAGGGAATCTTTAGATTGTAAAGGTCTATCAGTGCATGGCAGTGTATGTTAATTTTTTTTTTATTTTTGTCTCTATATTTTAATCATGTTAAGCATTTTTATTTTCTGTGAGTGACCCAGAGTCCTAGTTAAATTCAGTCTGTATTATAGGATTTATTCTTTTAAACGCAATTATGCAATATCAGCACAAGGGGGCAGAAAAGGACAATTTAAAATATCATGAATCCTTGTGGCATCTCAGTACCTGAATCTAAACCAGTTAGTAACTTCAAGAAACATAGATAACAGATATTCACAATCAAACAGGCCCAGAGACATATATATATATATATAGGGAGTCAGGGTTTGTCTATGTTGAATAGTAAAACCTGAATTCCTGTGGACTGTGGTGTCTACACCTTGATAAACATAATGCATTAATGAAAATGTAAACATGTGTTAGGTTAGGTTTAGGGTGAAGGGATGAAAATATCACATAAGAATAAAATCAATAGAAGTAAATGGAAAGTCCCCACCATATAGATTAACACTTTTGTATGTCAGTGCCAGTGTACAATAATGCTTTGGACTACAACAGATTACAGTCATTAAGCAACTAACTTGATAAACTGTGTTAAATCTACCATTTATGTAACACATATTTGACAAAAATTCTAAATATGAAAGTTAAATTGTATTTGGAAAGAGATTTTCTTTTTGCTGTGTAGGCTGTCGTTGTGTATGTGCCAAAAAGTTGAAAAACGAAGCAGACTCTTTGATCACTTTGATAAGTTTAATAAACTTTCACTGTGTCATTGTGAGTGTCTGTATTAAAAAGAGCTGTGGAGGAAGGCAGGTCTCTCAGGGTCATGCTTTAAAGCATCTGTCCTTTTTCTCTCTTCCACTTTTGCTCTTGTATGACCCTTGACCCAGGTCAAATTGTCCTCTCCAATTGGTGATATTATTTTGAGCAGCAGTTTTCTCCACAGTCAGACCATTATTGATAACATTGATCATCGATAACCCACAAATTTGCATGAAAGATACTGGCTGGATACATTCATTTGGCTTTAGCTCTTGACAGTTTACTATTATATAAAAATTCAATTTTTTTTTAAAAAGAAGCTCAGCATTGCAATGTCCGTTTATAATGGAAAAAACGAGATATCAAAATAGTTTTTCTCAGCTCTGTTGATGTGTGAATCACCAATGAGGAAATGAACTCTGAAACATCACTGTGTCAGACAGGAACTGCTTTACGATTGGTTATAGATGGAAATACTGAGGTGGGGAAATGTCAGTCTTGATATTTTGGGGGGTAGTTAGGTGATTTTTGTTGAAGTGTGATGTGGACAGTAAAGCAAATATTTACACATCACAGCAATATCTAAGGTTCAAATAAGGCAATATCAATTATATTTTTGACAATATGTATTAAGCAATTCAGCTGACAAAGGTACTGTGCTTCAGCTAGTTTGTATGGCTGGTCCCTGAGTGCTTAAATATGTGAGAGACACAGAACAGAAGAAATCTTAAAATCTTTACTGGGTTAAAAACATTGTAAGCTTTCATGTTCTTCTGCAATAATGCAGCCCAGCACCTTGTAAATTCACTATTGCTATGCAGAGCCTTTTAATGTTCAGTCAGTTGACCTAAAAATGTCAGGCAGTTCTTGCGTCGAGCTCTTTTCTCCGTTTGGTTTTTGAATGCCGAGGAAATTAGGACTTCCAAAGATACACATCAGCTGTGTTCACACCTCAGAACTGCACAGATATGTTTTTGACAGCCACTTGCTATTGTAGGAGAGATTTTCTAATCAAAATAGCACAACACCTTCTCAATTTATTGTGAAGAGATGACAATCTCTGTGCACATCTAAACCAGAACACAAGGCTGATTTTGTGAAGCATAATATTAAACCTTTCTTTATATGACACATCATTAATATACCTCTCTGCCTCTATGCTGAGATTTGACTCACGATGAGCTGGCTACACTCTGATGGAGTATGACATTGCAGACACACACCCATCCACACACATTATTCATGGCTCTCTGCTCCATTTCCTCAAACACATTTCTCACTATGTCTGCCTCCTTTTCACCTGCTCTTCCTAGAATCCTCTGAGAAATACAGGGGTGCCGTATTTCTGTGGGTGGATGGAGAGACAAGCGTGCGCATGACTCATCCATTGTTTGTCTTTAGCTGTAATCTCTCAGAGGGAAAAACATATTGTTTCAGGGAGATGGATTTCAGGTCTGGGATCATATCTGTATTACCAAAGTAATGTAGATAAAAGTGAAGTTTTGATTGGCTATTATATTGCAGATAAGAACATATGCTCTGTGCATCCTGTCTTTGGCGGTTTGGTGGTGCATCCTGTTTTGATGTTCTTATGGCATTCAGTGGTTTTGATGTTTGTGGAATTCAGACCTCGATATATTGACAGCAAAGGTCATTTTTGCTTGGAGGTAAAATGAAGTTTGAAATACTATCACAAGATATTGTTGTCGACAAATATTTTTGCTGTTGAATAGTCTTTTGATTACCTAATTTAAGGGCCTGGAATAACACGGTTTGACCAGTGGGGTGCTATAGCGCAATACTGTAATGCACCCATTCCCAATCCAAAAAGCCAATCCAAGAAAAGAAGACACAACACTTTGGAGTGTGAACGAAGTTTAATATAACTACAAAAAAAGCTGTTATATGCCGGGCTGCCAACTCTCACACATTCAGACTCACACAATTGACACTGTTTTCACACCACATGTCCATTTTCTCACACAGTCCTTAAAAAAACACAGTGTACTAGTCATTTTAGCAGTTGGCCTGCTGATGACTTCTGAGGACAGAAAACCTGAAGGAGATTGGTCTATTCAGTAGAGGTGTGAATTATCAGGGTTCCCACTCTAAGCCAAATGTCAAATTCCCTGACTTTTCCCTGACTTTCACTGACTAAAAAGCTGAATTTCCATGACCTATAATGAACGGAAAAACTGTTGTGATGAGCACTGAGCAGACAAAAATCAGCCACAGACAGTATTTTGAATCCATCTATTTGCAAGCTTTATTTACTTGTTCACAGAGGTTTTTAGTACAAAACTAAGTTAAACACTCATACACACTACTTTTTTTTGTGTGCTTTAACCTGTTAAATGCACTTTGATATTTTTCTGTACTATTTCTAGAGAAATGAATTTATAGTTTTTATGCGTTCAGGGGTTAAACGCTTTAGAGTATTTTCTGTTTCTCATCAAGTTCATCATTCAATCTTCTGATTTCTTCACATTTAGTTTTTGCAGGCCGTCTTATGCTGTTTGACACTAGGCTAATTCTGTAAATGGTTATGATTATTCAAGTCTGAAAAAATAATTAATAATTATTCAATAATTAAGTCCCGTAATATTTTTCCTTTAGAAATAATGTTAGCAGTTTATCCGATGTTCATTTAATAATTTATTCATATTTATTCATTCTACCATGGTGAATAAACAAAGGTAACGGCTACGCACGACCAATTTGAAAATTCTGTGCGACTGCCACTAGGGGGCGAAATACGACAATCGTGCAGTGAAAAGGCGGCTAAAGGCCCCGATACACTTCATACGAAATCGATTTGTCATTTCGAACAAAATCAGGCCAAAATGAAGTTCGTTTTGTGTTCTTTTTGGAAGTTCGAAGCGGCTTGCCAAATCGAACTTTCAGGAAAAGTTTGCTCCAGCTGCAAAACACCTTCGTACTACCATTGGTCCGTGACGATAACGTAATAGGAGGTGTGCGCTAAGGCTCCGCCTTCACTCGTGTGGAACTGTTCTCTGACTCATTTTGTGTGTTTGAGTTCGTTGAGGTAAGATCTCCGCGGGTGAAAACATGAACACACTGGATAGCCGCTTTATAGTACAAAATGAAGTTGTGCTTGTGATAAAATGAGGCACTGACACTGTTTTTCATGTTTGATACTGTAAAGCTGCTTGATTTTAAGCAATCTATTGAATAAAGTGCAATATGAAGACGTGACGTGACTGGAGTGCTAATTTGCAGAGCTCGTGCTAACATACCCATGTTGTTATGATCAGACGCTTTTCTAATGCTTTCTATAATAAATGCTTGCTGTTTTCTAATTTTTGTTGTTTATTTTGTTACTGAGAAGAAAGTGCACGGCACATATTTACATATTCATCTAAACGCCGCTCTCAGCAGTGTGGGCGGTGTCAGATGTTCATTTACAGCAGTGGTTCGGTGGTTCCCAAACTTTTTTACTCTCTGAATTAACAGGGCACTGCCCACCTACCCCTTCCCCCAATTTTTTTTAATTCACAAAAACATTTGTATTTTAGTGTTATTACTTTTCAACCCCATGTTATTATTTCTTTAAAGAAGAAACTCAAGATAGATTTAAACCTTTAGTTATTTTTGCAAACATACTTTGCAGACATTCTTTAGAACTTAAAAGTACTTACTTTGCTCAGTAATACAGTAACTTAAATAAGCACAAGTCAACCTGCCATACCAAATAAGACCACAGGGAGATACCAAAGAACTGAATTTAAAAACTATGCGGATCCATTCAAAATTATTAATATATAACACATATAACACCACGGATCCTCTCAAACTTCTCCAAAACACGCTTATTCGACGAGAATCCGTTATAAAACACTCACAGTACATTCATTTTGACAACTACGCAAATATATTGAACTGTTCATGCAGATATACGATGTTATAACGATCAGTGAGTCGAGAGCGCACATGCACGGTTTGTTTGCGCATCAATAATTGCGGACTCGCGCATGCCTAATGTACGACTGCTGTATGTCACTGTAATCGTCTTTACCTTCATTACTATCGTCATCCATCAAAACCTTTTTAGCGACACCGGTTTTTTTTGCGTTTTGAGCCACCGTTCAGTCTGTATTTCACAGCAGCACGATGAGAAACAGACTGGGCTGAACCGAAACAATCACATAATACGTACGAGAGAGGTGGTGCCTTGTTTTAAATGTATTTTTAAATTAATTTTAAATGTAACGTATTAATAATTTAATTAAGGAATTATATTAATATATTTAAATTCATTTTAATTTATCTCGCGGCCCACCTGGAGGATCACTGAGGCCCCCTAGTTGGCCGCGGCCCACAGGTTGGGAACCATTGGTTTACAGTATATCGCTGGTCACGTATTTCGAACTTCGTTTTACCCCTAAACGAAGAACGAAAAAGAACTTTGTTTGAAGTATATCGGGTCCTTCACTGTGTCCTAACCAGACTTGACAAAGCTACAAGACGACAAAATCAATCATAAATTACAGCCAATCATAACAGCGTGTGGGCGGGCTCTGTTCGCAGCTAAACACGAAAATTAAACCATTGTAAGAATTGAAAATATCTAAAGATATTTTAAAATGAACAAAGACATTTGCTTTACTGTTTCAACCCCCTCTCTCTTGCTACAAGGGCCATTTGGAAGACACAAAGGTGTTGATAGTGATCAAGCCCTGTAGGCCAAGATGTGTGTACATCGGGGGTCTACAAATGGTCACACCTTTAGTACAGTGGGGGAAGTTTTAATCTTCTGATTGGTCGGTTTGAATGTCTCACATTTGGGTTTTGGTCAAGGAAGGGATAAAAGAAGATGGTAACTATCGCTCTGGCTCTTTTTCTATGCTCTGCTCTGCTCTTTTCTATGCTCTGCTCTCTTTTCTATGCTCTTTTCTATGCTCTTCTTTNCATTTTTTTCAGAAAATGAGCAATGGTTTCACTAGATAAGACCCTAATTTCTCATCTGGGATCGTGTAGAACAATTTGAAGCTGCAGTGAAACTAATTTTGACCTTCAACTGTTTGGTGCCCATTGAAGTCTACTATATGTAAAAAAAAATCCTGGAATGTTTTCATCAAAAACTATAATTTCTTTTCGACTGAAGAAAGAAAGACATGGACATCTTGGATGACATGGGGGTGAGTAAATTATCAGGAAACGTTTATTTAAAAGTGGACTAATCCTTTAAGTTGACGAGTGGGAAGAGAATAAAATGCTGCTGAAAAATAGCCTAACCATAACAATACGCAAACAAATCAATAAAAAAAATGCGGTATAGAAAAATTACATTTTGATAAATGGAAACTAAAATTTAAAGCAACAAACAAAAATCCCTGATATTCCATGCCTTGGACAAAAAAAATATAGAATTCCCTGACTTTCAATGTCTGGAATAGACCTTTTAAAATTCCATGATATTCCAGAAATTCCATGACCCATGGGAACCCTGATCACATTGATTCTTGGGGTCACGATTCGATTAAAAATCGATTTTGAATTAAATTTCGATTCAATATATGCATAGATTTGATTTTAGATTTAAGTCTAAACTTTGCATTTTAAACTTTTGAATCTTTTGAACTCAAAATAAAATGAAACTGGAAAAAAAAGGAAATGAAATGATTAATTTAAAGATTAGTTCAACCAGTGTGCAGTAGTGTGTCAGATTGCCTCTGTGGAAAGATTGAGGAACTGCGCATATCCTTCACAGAAAGGGGTGATCTAAATCAGAAGTTCACAACCTTTGTCCCCCAACTGACTGATAAATATAGTAGAACTCATTGGTGTTATTAAACTTTAATGAATTATTATTATTTCAGTCTCATCATCAATCAAATTATAATATCAAAACATTTTATATTTAACTATTTTGTTCTTTATAAATTACAGTTTCTGCTTTTTAACTTTGTAGGATATTGGTAAAAAGTGTTATATTGTTTATACTTGTTCCTCTGGTACAGTTTTAACATGTCTACTTATTATATTGCGTTTTAAGGGGCTTGTTTTGCTTTATTGTGATATCTGGTAATGGGCAATTCCAGCGTTATGGATGTGATATTTGCAGTCAAAACTTGAAATATAAATTTACAGAGAATGCATTTAAAAATGTATTATATTTATTATATTGCATTTAAAATGATAATTTTAAAAAAGTCTGTCCAATCCGGGGCCCCACATGTGCAGGCTAGGCAAGCCTGTGCGTTAATCTGCGCCTGCTCATGGTGTAAGCATGAGCGTGTATTTTGCATCATTAAAATGTGATCTGTTTTTGTGTGAACGTCAAGTTGACAGACATATCAAATGACAGGAAGTGATTATTAGCTGGATCCGATCAGTGGCTGATCGTTTGGAGTTAGAATATATATTATGGGATGTTGCATTCTCAATATTTATTACTTTAGCCTCAGATACAGGATGTTCATTCACCTTTAAAACCGTTTGTGCGTCCATGTTGAGTGCACTTCTTGTATGTAAAAGCTAAAGTACCTGCACACGGAAAGAGAAACGCGAGAAAATCTTGACGTGCCAATAACTAAACATTATTAAAGGCTATTTTCTATTGATATTGATATGATGTTGTCAAGTAAGCTTCATAATGCTTCCCCTGTTGCAAGCCTGTGCACTCTCTAAACTGTCGAGTATGGAAGTAAATTAATGCCAAATGTTTTTGAAATAAAAAGCTTGTTGAATTGCACTAATTGAAAAAAATATGCATTACATTAGCTGTGCTTGCATTTAGATGCATTGTATTTTTAAGGCTTGCATTTTTATGGGCTGAAATTCAACATGGTCGTATATTTAAGCTGTGAATATTTCAATTAAAAATATTTCACACAAATTTTCATAAAAAATTCAATAATTTACATTCACCTTTCAGATTTCACTTCCAAAATATTCATTCTGTTTAAAAATACAACCTATAAAATTCGACTAGCAATTTTCAGTCCATTTTATTTCGCTTTACAAATTCGCTTCCACAAATTCAGTGGTTCAAATTCGGCAGAAAATTCAACATTTCACATCCGGGAACTGCAGGAAAAGCAGTAGAGTACCGATGCATGATCTCCATCTGCTGTTAGTCGACTTCGCCTGCAGGTGCCGCTAGCGGCTGTTTAAGACCAGATCAACGGCTAGTAAGTCATCATTCATTCATAAAAACTGGAGCAAGCAGTAAGTGAATGTGTGATTATCAGGGCCAGTATAAATGCAGAAAAGCTGATAAAGACACAAAAGCTGCATTTATGTTTAATTCAGTGTCTTTACGGTTACTTTCCCTGTGTAGGCTACAGCTTTCTCCCCAGTGAACGAGATTATAAAGTTATTGCCCGATGCTGGTGAACAGATCAAACGTTAAATCTGAGGTAGACATATATTTCTCTCTGTTGTTTAGTTTCCTTTATTTTATATTGCGGCACTGTGTTGTAATACTAGGGTTTCCCTCATCTGTCATAGGATTCCCCTGCCATTAGGACATATAAAACGCTTAACACAGCTTAATGGACTCATACAGTGATATAAAAGACCAAACTCGCACCTCATTTGTGATGTAGGTTATACTATATAGGCTCCAAGAAAGCAGATACTGGTATAAAGTTGATTGGACGCTGAACGTTTGATATTCACAAATTTAGGGACCGTCTCTAAAGTTACGACATTTGGTATTCACGTTTCTACCTTCAATAGCGTTTAAACAGAATAACTTAATCACAAAACCAACTCTAAAGTATTCATCTAGGTGTCAGCTATGATGCAAACCTTTTAGATTTTTGATGTTTATTAAAATAAAAGGTAACACTTTATATTAACTAGTTAATATGAACTAACAATGAATTGCACTTCTACAGCACTTATTAATCTTTATTACTGTTAATTCCAGCATTTACTAATACATTATTAAAATCAAGAGTTGTATTTGTTAACATTAGTTAAAGGTGCAGTATGTGATAATTTTATCCGCTAGAGGTCGCTAGAGGCCTATTCAAAACAAAGGCGTAGCTTGATGACGGCAAGTTTGAGTGTGGAATCTTGGGACATGTGGTCTCCACCTCAACAGACAGTGCAATAGGACGTGGGAAGAAAACATGTTAATGGATGCTATTATTTACATTACTGTAGTATGAAGCAGAGCAGGACCGAGTGTTGTGGGAGCTGAACGAGGAGCTGGAGCGATTGCGCAACACACGCCTCATGAGCAGCGGGACTTTTATTATGACACAGTCGCCGGCGCTGCTTCAGCTTTACCATATGTATCATATGTATTGACAGCACAATTTTTATTGTGAGGTTATGATGTAAAATTATGATAACTACACTGTCCAATACTGGATTTCGTAAGTGTCTCAAAAAGACAATTTTCTCATGCCACCATTACATATTGCGTCATGCTATATTGCAATACAATACAGCAAATATAGTTTGACAGTAAATTATCAAATTAATTGATTACTTTTTAGTCATATTTAGATGATATGAAAATGATATTAAAATGTGTACATTCAAACACAATAATTGGGCATACATAGCAAACGCGAGTTCAACGATTTGCGCGAGTAGATTACTAACAAGGTCAATGCAAAGACGCGATCAGACTATGGATCAGACGCGTCCTCGCACGGATCTAGAGACACGATGCCCCGCGTTTGACGTGTATGCCCCATAATACTAATCGTGTTGATCGTTATAATGGCATATGTTTTCTGTAAAGATACGAATCAAAACAGCTCACCTGTCGAGTAAAACACAAGCGAGATCGGCATCTCTTTCTAGGTGAAGTTTGTCGCGAAGCTCTCTCAGAAAATGCAACACCGATATTGATCCTCGCTCTTTCTCTCCTCTTGTCCCAAACTCTTCTTGGGTCGTTTGGTTGGCCCGTACGCTTACGTTTACGGAAGCTGTCCTTGTTGACAGAACCAGAGGCAAATGGTAAACAGTAATTATGTTCCATAAATAAGTAACACAATCCACCATAAAACGTGCAAGAAGTAAATAAGGAACTGCTTGAAGCAAGCTAGTGGTTTGCTGGACGCTAGACACTACTTCCGCATTTGTCCACGACACTGTTGTCATGTGGTTTCTACGTCAGTAACGGCGGTAACAAAGGGTAACTGATGTCATTGACAGGCGACTGCACTGCCCCGTGTCACTGTTTAGAATGGGAATTTTCTCATGATTTACAAGTAGTTTGAAACATTAGAGATATTGTTAGTAATCAGCTGGACAAAATATATAACACTGGCCCAGTGGTTTTTGAATATTTTACTGAAAAAATATTACATATTGCACCTTTAATGCACTGTGAACTAACATGAACAATGAACTGCTGTATTTTTATAAACGTTAACAAAGATTAACAAATACAGTAACAAATGTATTGCTCATGGATAGTTCACGTTTGTTAATACATTATGAACCATACTGTAAAGTGTTACCAAATAAACTGTCAAGTAATATGTAAATATTGCTATGTATTTCACTACTGTATGGGATCATACAAAAAAATTCCATAATTTAAAGCTCAATAGCGTTTGAAGAGAATGATTTACAGTCACAAAACCAACTCTAAAGTATTCATCTAGGTGTCAGGTCAAACAGTGATGTGCCCTACTCTCTCTCTCTCTCTCTCTCTCTCACACACACACACACAAACACACACATACTTTTTCTTTTTTTACACATCAATCACACAATTTGTTCTTATTTAATTTTATTTTTCCTGCTCATATAAATGCTTTGGCAACACAACGTAAATATAAGCAGGATAATATATGAGCAGGGAAAATAAAAATAAACAAAGTAGAACAAATTGTGTGATGAACATGTTAAAAAAATAGAAATAGTATGCATGTACTTTGAGTGGGGTGTTTGAATATGTGTGTGCATGTGTGTCTACAAGAGTTTGTGTGAGTTCACGTGTGTGTGTGTGTGTGTGTGTGTGTGATTGAGTAGGGCACATCACTGTTCGACCTGACACCTAGATGAATACTTTAGAGTTGGTTTTGTGATTAAGTTATTCTATTTAAACGCTATTGAAGGTAGAAACGTGAATACCAAATGTCGTAACTTTAGAGACGTTCCCTTGTTAATCTTTGTTAACGTTTATAAAAATACAGCAGTTCATTGTTCATGTTAGATCACAGTGCATTAACTAATGTTAACAAATACGACTCTTGATTTTAATAATGTATTAGTAAATGCTGGAATTAACATTAATAAAGATTAATAAGTGCTGTAGAAGTGTAACAGCAGATGGAGATCATGCATCGGTACTCTACTGCTTTTCCTGCAGTTCCCGGATGTGAAATGTTGAATTTTCTGCCGAATTTGAACCACTGAATTTGTAAAGCGAAATAAAATGGACTGAAAATTGCTAGTTGAATTTTATAGGTTGTATTTTTAAACAGAATGAATATTTTGGAAGTGAAATCTGAAAGGTGAATATAAATTATTGAATTTTTAATAATGAAAATGTGTGTGAAATATTTTTAATTGAAATATTCACAGCTTAAATATACGACCATGTTGAATTTCAGCCCATAAAAATGCAAGCCTTAAAAATACAATGCATCTAAATGCAAACACAGCTAATGTAATGCATTTTTTTTTCAATTAGTGCAATTCAACAAGCTTTTTATTTCAAAAACATTTGGCATTAATTTACTTCCATAGTCGAGGTGCTGCACTCAGTGCACTGCTGTCATAGAATCCTTTTTTTTATATGTGAATTGAT
>RJVU01059333.1:9862678-9883548 GCA_003731715.1 Anabarilius grahami | reverse complement strand
CCCCCCCCCACCCCTACTATTCAGTTGGCTCGAAGTTAATTAAAAAGACATTTTCAAAAGCTGAAGTGATTTCCTTGTTTTATTTATTAGTTAGAATAAGTTTAACTCAATATTTAAACAAATTGCTAAAGCTGAATAATCGATCAAAGCCTACTGATTAATCTGTGAAACAATCTATATTTAGTTGATTAATTGTTCTAATAGTCATTAGACTAATCGATTATCATAATAATAGTTTGTTGCAGCCCTAGTTTTGAAATGATGCCACACCAGCTTTTAAGTATGTCGGGGCATTAATGGATGTACAATATTTAAAAAAAAAGTTTTAATGTATAGTTTAATATTGGATATAAATCAGACAATATTGGCTATTTAATTGAATTTTGCAGGCTCACAGATTCGTACGTAGTGCAGCAGGAATCAGAGTTCACTGATCACGTGACAAGAGTAAGTGACGAGATGACTGACAAGATCATGGCGGAGGATTCATTGCTCAACAGAGCCTAAGCATCTGACAAATGTCTTATTTAGTAGAATGCACGCTCAGTACCGTCGCTAGTCATGTATTTCGTCATTTGAGGATTTGACAGATTACACTGAGGGTGATCTATTGTAACATGTAACAAAAGCTATATGCTTATTATAATTAAAATAGGAAAATTAAATGATAGGTAATAATAGATTATGACAGATTATTAATACGTTGTTCGTCAAAATGACGGACAATGAGAAAGCTCAACCACTATATCAAACACTCACTTTATCTTTAAAACGCTAATAATTTAACACCATGCAAATCTCAAAATTAATATTCATTTTTACATTGTACATTATAATGTTGTGATACATTTACTTAGATTATTTATTTAGACAGAATGGAATTTTAATATTAGAATTTGAGTTTAAAAAAAAATAAATATCTGCCTGTTTACTCACTTTTATATTTGAAAAGGTTTGAAGTTTTCAGCACCTCTATCCTGATTTCTTTGTGCTAGCATGCAGTAAAAGCACATAGACTTTAACACATCCACACACACACACACACACACACACACCACTTTCACACTGCGCACAATGGTAATTTAGGCTTGATAGAGAGCGCTTCAGGCTGCAGGGCATCCTCAGATGGATGATTTTGTGATCCATTCAGACAATAATGAGTATGAATTTGATGCGTTGGCCGCTGTGGGGGAAAGAAGACAGCCGCAGATGAGCTTGATTGGTTCAAAAGCAGTTTTTGACTTCATGAGACTTCATGATGTTCTTCAATCCTGTTCAATTTACTAAAGGACACCTATTCTACCCTAAAATTAGAGATGCACCGATGTATTGACCGCCGATATTTATCAGCCAATTTTTGCTCAATTTACAACCATTGGCATATCGGCTATAGCAGGAAAAAGGCAGATATAACAAACCGTTGATTTATTAATGAACTGCGTGAAGGCACTGAGCTGTATAATGTCATAATCCTAGCGCTGCTCCCTGTGCTTTAATGTTAATCAATTAACAAAAGACAAAAAATTGCACACTATTTTTGACTAAATAACTTTTGTAACTCTCATAATTGTAGCTGACCCCATCGGAATGATGGCCTAAACTTTACCGATGATTTATTAAGTTTATTCCGTCTGTTTTTCACTAAAAAAAAAATCACCTTAAGCGTTAAAAAAAAAACACAGCACAAGAAGTGCACATAACCTCTCTCTCTTTGTTACATTATGATAATCAACATACAGCAAATTAAACAAAACTATTACATTAACAGTTAACAAATATATACAGACCTTATGCTTTTTCGGGGGGGTGCTTAATAAACTGGCAAACTTTAAATCTGCAAAATAACTCTGCTCTCTCTTTCATTACCCGTATAGCTCCATACACTAGAAGACCCGTCAAATTAAGAGTCCCGCCTCAGTAAAGGAGATCTTATACATATTTATTTGTATCTTTGTTCTGTTGTATTTATGTAGGCCTGCTGATGTTAAATGGATCCAATCCATGTTCATTAGAATTTATTTGATGATGCAGCAATAAACTATCTAGTATAACTTAATGCATGTGTTTTTGAGATTTGCTGATTTAAACTATGATCAAAATACTATCTATTTTAATGACAACATTTCAAATAAGAGAGCAAGTGACAAATATCGGTATCGGAATCGGCTAATAATTGTTTGTTAAAATCAGTATCAGTATTGGCCCCAAAAAAATCCTATCGGTGCATCCCTATCTAAAATCATAATTAATATATAGATATGAAAATGTAGACGTTAAAAGCATGCATATAAATTAATAGATAAAATGCTGAACCTGTTGACTTGGTGTTGAAAAGACAGGCTTATTTATCATTTACTTTTTTGCATTTCTGACAGGTGCATTATGTTCACTGGCCATGACCTATTATTCATATAAAATGTTTTATGTTTTATCACTAAAGACTGCCTGAAGTTCTATATTGTGAAAGTGTGGTATATTGCCTTATAGCATGGAACAAATAGACATTATGAGAGAGCAACAAGCAAGAGAGGGAGCTGATGTTATCTATGTGATTCCATAGCAACTTAATTTAGTGGTTTTCACTTATTTAAAGCACCCAGACGTTTCTCTAAATTTTAGCTCTGATACCACACAGACTACATGTCAGCTAGAATACTCTTATTTGATCACCTGTGTTGACAATTTCATGAGACTGAAACTCTGCCATTTGTAGATTAGCATTTGTTTCTCTAAAGGCCAGCCTTGGTGATGTCATGACAATTTAATCAAAACTTTTATTTTAATCTGTATTTCCTTGCAGAGATGAATATTCTTATAATGAATTATTCAAATGTGCTCCAAGAAACTGAAGAAGATAAAGTTGATGATTGAAATCTCTCTGCATAAATTGTGAAATTCTGTTTAGAAATCGCACAGGCATATAATTCATTATTCATGCAGTTGTGAAGTCTAAGAGGAAAAAATCAGTGGACAATGAATATGTAGCTCACATAAAAGATATCTTCAGTTCAGCACACTGGGAGAAATAGAGCAGTCTTAAGTTTATTGTTCTGAGGCTTTATCACAGAAACATCCTTACTCAAAATACTATTCTATCCTGTCTATTTAGTAACCATGGTGATTTAACTTGGGAAAAAGAACTTTGTCAAGAATTAAGATAAACTCTTGATTCCTGAACATGGCAATTAGAGGATCTATTTCTCAAATTTACAAGCACATACAGTATAAACCTCAGCATAATGTTAATAGTTAGTATGATTAAATCCGTCTGTCTGTCGGTACATCTATCCAATGCGTATTAATTTTTTTGTACATATACCACTTAAATCGGTATGATTATGTACTGCTTTGTGTTAAATCTCTCAGTGTTAAGTCATAAACAGATCTAAAAGCTGCTCTTTCAAAAAACTGAGATCACCAAAAAAAAGACATAACATCTCTCTGAGTAATTAGAATCCACATTGATTATTAAAACTGCACCATGACCAACTACTTCAGACAAAGCCTTTTGATGTATAAAGAAGAGCTGGTCTTTGCATTGCTGTAAGTTTCATAGCAGACCTGGTTGATGTCACACGGTATAGTGATTGGGGATCCTTAGGGACATCTGTTGTTTGAATTTAAAGGTCCAATGACATGCTACTTTTTGGATGCTTTTATATAGGCCTAAGTGGTCCCTAGTACTGTATCTGAAGTCTTTTTCCCGAAATTCAGCCTTGGTGCAGAATTTCAGCCACTACGAGACAGTCCCACAATGAGCTTTCCTCAGGACGTGCCATTTCTGGGTCTGTAGCTTTAAATGCTAATGAGGAGGAGAGAGGCGGGGCACGGTAGAGGGTGGGTGTGGTCTTAACCAGCTTGTGGCCACGGTACCATGCGCTAATGTTGACAGTGGATGTATCGCAATGGCTCATAGACCCGCAGTCGTTCAAGCGTTTCAGTTCGACCCAGAATCCGATCCGGATGGAGAAGTACCGGATGAAGAAGTTACAACTCAGCGGCTACAGCAGGACGTCTCAGAGTGGTTAGTTTAAAATTAATTATCATTAAATTTTTGTTTAAAATGTATTAACATGTAGCTAATGCTAGCCTACGTTGTTGGCTTTTCATGTTGCTCTGATTTGCTATCGTGTATATATATAATGTGTGAGTGTTTGTGTATGAAGACTTAAGATGCAAAAGCCTCTAAGTGCCGTCTGAAATTTTCTTCTAAAATAAGCATTTTTTTCAAGCTTGTGTGTTTATGCTCAGTTATTTCACTTTCACAATGTAAAATTTCTGAACCTAAACAAACGAGCTTGATAAAAAAATTTATAAAACTCATTTTAGAAGACGATTTCAGACGGCACTTAGAGGCTTTTGCATCTGAAGTCTTCAATTACATCAAGCTCTGCAATCTGTAAATGTGGATATCGCGTGCACCATAACACCAACAGCAGAACGGTTATCCAAACAAAAAAAAGAAATGTACAATACTCGCATTACAGTGTGTGTATTGACACACATACTTGATGCTATCTACCTTTACATTAGCGACATTAACTGGGCTGTTAGCGGCAGAGCTAATGTTACAGCTACACAAGCTAGGTAACCATATACAGTAAAGCAAAAGAAACGTATAGTGTTAGTTGACTTACTTGTCCGAGGTTTGTAGCTTCGCCAAGAAGAGTTGGTACTGATCCAGACTTTATTTTCAGACGTTCAGCAAGGCCAGCACTGTATTGGCCCAAGTTGAGGAAACAGCCGTAGGTAAAATGTTTGGCGCAGGCATACAAAACTTTGGGAAGTTGTGTCGACGGATTGTTTTGGAAAATAAAATTAACCCACTGTTTCTTTATAGGCTCGGATGAAGGAACTGAAAATAGACTCGGTGTTCATCTGTACACCCAAACACTGAGCAACTGCCATGCTTCGCTTGTTTACAAGCCATGATGTCTCGAGAAAAAAAAAAAAACGCGCCCCCTCGCACGGTAGTAGCTCATTTTCTCATGGGTGGGCAAAGCAGAGAAAGGGGAGGTAACCTTTCCCCGTATGACGACATATGGGGAAGATTCCAGATTGGGCCGTCTGAGCTTTCTTTTTCTCAAACGCGAAGCAAAACACCCAGGGCTCGGTTTACACCATCACCTTTTCTAATTCTAACCACTGGGCGACCATAAGCAGGCTAGGGGAACTCATATTAATGTTAAAAAACCTCATAAAGTGAAATTTTCATGCCATGGGACCTTTAAAGCTGCGGTCCGAAAAATGATCCAAAATCAATTTTTGAGCATAACATCTAACCAATCAGAACGCCGCATCCGCCATTTTGTCCGACAAAGCAGCCAGTAGTTAGAAGAGTAACCTCGGTGGAGTTAAACTTGAAAAATTGTGTATATTGACGTCTTTCCGCATTTGAAACAACATTCATTCTCATGTTCATTCATGTTTATTTGATGTTATAAATGGACTAGTAGGAAGAGATGATCGGTTTACGAGCCTCTTGAGCTGACGCGCTACAGCAATCTATCACGATCATGGTCACGACACATTAAAGAGCCAGAAAATGGTTTTTATTGTTTGAATTTCTTTAAACACTACACAGTTTGAAAGCTGGGACTTTGTTTAATATTATAAGTAACCTGCGCTGTCTTGTCTGTCGACGTGTGGTCATGTATCCTCTTCGCTCCGCGATGTATTTTTCACTGCGTGTGGCGAGACAGCGCCACGGCTTGTCGGACAAAGCAACAGTAACTAAGGGGGGCGGGTCTTTGCGAAGGGTCAATTGCAGGTTTCAAACAGAGATGGAGACAAAGAGGCAAAATTACGGACTGCAGCTTTAATGCAAAAAGTCATTATGAATTACCAACATGATGAAATACCTAAAAATGAGTAGTAGATTATTTCTCAATAGTTGTGACTAAACTGTGAAAGTCTGTTTGAACAATATCATGTCTTTCTGAATGTATGATATAATAAGATGTTTTTTTTTAAACCTAAACATATATCAGAGTGATGATATGTCCAGTTGTTTGTCATCTATATAGATAGTTTTAAAGACTACAGATTAGGGATGTGCCCAAAGCCAAATACTATGTTCGGAAAAGAAACAACGCATTTTACGGAGCCCCTAAAGTGACATGGTGATGGAAAAAAAAAATATGACATAGGAAGAAAAGATATATTTCAGTGCTTTTGCTTTCTCTTGCAAATGTATAGTTGGGTGATTTATAGGGATGTGCGAGACTATTCGACTAGCTGATTAAATGATTCTGCTGCTGCTAGTCGACTGGAAATATTAGTCGTTTAACTTTTTTCACATTTAATGTTTTGCTTAATATTTTTACAAAGGCTGCGTTGCCAACAATACCTTAACTTGCTGACTTATGTGGGCTAACTTTTATTTGAGGAAATCTGTTTATAATTGGCTATTGGGTTTGAACTTCCTGGTCTGGGCTGCATATTAATTCATTTGATTTGAATAAATATGTCTATAATGGCTAAGGTTGCTTAAGTGAATGCTTAAGTATAATATACAATGATCATAATGCAAGGCAAGCACATCGGCATGTATCGGACCTATTTTAGTGGCATTCAGTATGGGATTTGACTGTTCATAAATTAAGTAGTCTATTTCAAATGGATTGCATATACAGACTGTTGTGGGGGGTTAGACTAGTCGATTAGTCAATTAGTTGCAAAATTTGTTGCACGAATCCCTAGTGATTTATATTGTATATAATTTGCGTGCATCAGGGAGCTGCTATCAGTATTATGTGGGGTATTGAAATACCCCACTTCGTTTTCAAATTACTTTCGTTTTCAAATTTGCAATCATGCTTACTCCATGTATAGGGAGCATTGATACTAAGCACACATTATAGAAAAGAAGATATTTGTCAATGACGCTCAGGATCTGTTGCTCACCAAACCTTTTGAAATCGTCCTGTCAGTCGTCTCTCCTTACTATCTTCATGTGATAAGTGAAATCTGATCATGTAACTGACTACCGCAGCAAGCCTAACCATGTCCCTTTAGGGGCTCTGTAGAATGCCTTATTCATTTCCTGTGCCTTTCTGAATTCAGAATTAGGCTTCGGGCACATCCCTACTATAAAGGTTGCTCTTTCAAAACTTTAATGACGTGAACTTCCCGGTCAGATTGGAAATCAACATGTAGGAGGGAAGTAAACCAAAATGACAATCTATAGCAGGAAGCATTTTGACTATGAGGTATGACAGATGTACAGACATTCTGACTATGACGTCAACAGATGTACAAATTTATAATTGAGTTGTTATTCACAGAGCGGTAGCTGAGAAATTAATTAATTATTTTACGGAATAATCCAGGCTGGTCAAACATTTGGTAAATTTTCCTGTTTTTACACCACTTGTGCTTTTTAAATAACAGGAGTCTTCCGGATGTTTTGCATCTCCATATGGTCTACAGTACTCCTCTCATTAATGGAGGATTGCTTAGAGAAGAAGAGAGACATAAGACATGAACATCTGAATGAGAAATATTTGTCATTGTCATACAATGCAATGTAGATCCCTTGGCCCTCTCCAGAAAAAATTGTATTCCCACTGAAATCTAATCCAAATAAAAGTTATAATTATAAAACATTGTTTGCGTGGAAAAAAATCCCTTTTTCAGCACTGAGTGTTTTATAAAATTCAGCTTCAAATAGTTCAAATACTTTAAATGAGCAAAACAGCTATAATATTTTGCTAAAGGAAACAAGAAAAATTATTCAGGGGCTTGCTGTCTCTGTCTGAGTTTGTCCTCAGTGTTTTTTAAATAATTTATTTCGGTGTACTAATAATTACCAAAGTTTTTAACAAATTTTGGGATCCTTGAAGTATTAATTCATGATGATACTGCAGCGACTCCCTCTTCAGCCAACTACAGGCCTCAACCCATTTGCATTCTTTTCTTCTTGTCCTTGTTCTACTTCTTCATCTTTTAAAATTGCATTGACATTTTAAAGGTGCCCTAGATTCAAAAATTGAATTTACCTCGGCATAGTTAAATAACAAGAGTTCAGTACATGTAAAAGACATACAGTGAGTCTCAAACTCCATTGTTTCCTCCTTCTTATATAAATCTCATTTGTTTAAAAGACCTCCGAAGAACAGGCGAATCTCAACATAACACCGACTGTTACATAACAGTCGGGGTGTACGCCCCCAATATTTGCATATGCCAGCCCATGTTCCCAACATTATGAAAGGCATTAGACAAGGGCAGAACGTCTGGATGTGCACAGCTGAATCAACAGACTAGGTAAGCAAGCAAGGACAATAGTAAAAAATGGCAGATGGAGCAATAATAACTGACATGATTCATGATAACATGATATTTTTAGTGATATTTGTAAATTGTCTTTCTTTTCGTTACTATGTTGCTAATGTACTGTTAAATGTGGTTAAAGTTACCATAGTTTCTTACTGTATTCACGGAGACAAGAGCCGTCGCTATTTTCATTTTTAAACACTTGCAGTCTGTATAATGCATAAACACAACTTAATTCTTTATAAATCTCTCCAACAGTGTAGCATTAGCCGTTAGCCACGGAGCATAGCCTCAAACTCATTCAGAATCAATGTAAACATCAAAATAAACACTGTACTTACACGATTAGACATGCTGCATGACGAACACTTTCTAAAGATCCACTTTTTTTATGTTGTTTAAGGCAAGCGCAAGCTCCGTGGGCGTGGAGCATGAGATTTAAAGGGCCACACACCCTGAATCGGCTCATTTCTAATTATGCCCCAAAATAGGCAGTTAAAAAAATGAATAAAAAAATCTATAGGGTATTTTGAGCTGAAACTTCACAGACACATTCAGGGGACACCTTAGACTTATATTACATCTTTTTTTAAAAATTCTAGGGCACCTTTAAGAATTTTTGTATGGGAGACATGCAGTGTTTACGCAATAGCAGGTCAGTACAGTTATTGTTAACATTAAAGCTTTTTTTCTGTTGCAGAACAATTTTTTTTGTGTGTGTTCTTGTTATTGTGAATTTATATCTCACAAATTAGGTGTTTTTTTGGTTTATTTTTTTTAGCAAATGTCACTTTTGGTTATTCTGACTTTCCAACTCAAGTACATAATTTTCTATAAAATGTTAAATTCAGCTTTATATCTTATAATCAATACTTTCTCACAATTGTGACTTTCCTTGTAATTACAACATATCTCACAATTACGATTTTTCACATTTACTTTTTTTGTATGCAGTTGCAACTTTATATCTCACCTTTCAATTTACAATGTGATTTTCTTATTTTAAACTTCATCTCAGTATGATTTCAAAATTCAAGTTGGTATGTAATTTATGTTGTAGAACAGAAACATTCACATCTTTTAAAGTAATAAACACAGACCTTATTTTGCTCATATACATCTGTTACTCATCTCTTCCAGTTTTGGGACTACAAACTGAACCACTAATTGAGCTTTATTCGTTTAATTATAGCAGGGGAAATAGAAAAGGGGAGAGAGAGAGATTTTTATTAAAATAAAAAACTTTATTACAATTTATTTCCAGTTATAAAAAAAAAAAAAAACACACATTTAAAAAAATACATAAATTGAATAAAATGTTGTTTATCTACAACAGAGCACAATACCCCGCTATAACACCATATATCTTCAAATAACCTAATTGCACAGTTTAACAAAATACAAAAAGAGCGACCTGAGTAATCAGGGACATTTGAGTTTCAGGGTGAAGGAGCTGAGGCGTGACTGCAGGGAATAAAGGGCACAACAAAGCCTCCACAGCAAATCACCATTCCCTTACACCTGTGCATAAACACACTCATGCATAGGGTGTAAATCAGCAGTTCATCACGATACGATACAATACAATATCGATTCTTATAGCCAGCGATACAATATTTGCTGATACCTCAAAAATTTCTGCAAAACGATTCGATTCAAAAGAGAAAAAATAATCTTTTTGTTCTTTAAAAGACTTCTTAAAACATCTTTAAACTGTAAATCTAACAGTGTCACATTAAAATGCCAATAAGGACTATTTAACTTCAGAACTTAAAATCAGTGTACACAACCAAACTATGATTGGCGAAAACTAATGGAACAATTGAGCTATTTTTTGAAAAAACTAAGATGACGTTTGAAAACATAATCTATTGCTGTATTCAATTTGTCTAGAGAAAAAAAAGTCAATATTTGAGGTTAGTGCATATATACAAACAAAAGCAAAAACACAACCTTCAAATTGAGCTTTAAAGTACACATGAAATCAAAATCGACCCTGTTTACTTTGTTAGTGCATATTACTAGTCTTGTGGTGAACAATTAATCCGTGCAAGTTAAAACGCAGAAAAAAATAGTTTGTTGCGGTAATCTTTAATCAAAATCTGAAAAGTTACTTCCGGTCTGGAATGGCGTTCCTTCTCTGATAACGTCAGTTTGACGGCTTGGGTTGAAAACACGTAAAACACTCCCCTGCAACCATTAGTCTGCTATGAGCGAGAGATGGAGAGGAGGAGCGCGAAAGATGGAAAGGAGGAGCGCTAAAGTAAAACTCTGCCCTCTATTCAATGTTCCGTTTCACTTAGAAATATGTCACAACACTGGAGAAAGTCGTTTGCAACTTCTGATTCACGCAGACTTTAAGGCCTGTACACACCGGGACGAATATCGCACGCGTTTATCGCCAGCGTTTTTCGAGACGTTTTTTGTGTTCATACTCAAGCGATTTTCACTTGCGATGCGCAGAGTGAACATGCAAATTCACACAAAAGCGAACAAAAAGCGCCAATCTCATTGGTCTGCCAGTTAATGCGGTGCGTCAAACCAAATAAACGAACCCGAGGCGTTTTTAAAAAAAATGACGCTTTTACACCTGGCTTTTTTCGCGTCAGTGTGCACATTCACATTGGCGCCCTTTGTTTAGTCATGAGGTGTTAAACGTCGGCGATAATCGCACGCGCGATATTCGTCCCGGTGTGTACAGGCCTTTAATCTTTAAACATCTACAGTGCTCAGCGTAATTGAGTACACCCCCTTTGAAAAGTAATATTTTAAACAATCTCTCAATGAACACAAAAACTATTTCAAAAATGTTGACAAGACTAAGTTTTATATTACATTTTACATTTTACATTTACATTTATGCATTTGGCAGACGCTTTTATCCAAAGCGACTTACATTGCATTATACTATACATTTTGTATCTGAGAATGTGCAATCCCTGGGATCGAACCCATGACCTTGGCATTGCTAGTGCCATGCTCTAACCACTGAGCTACAGGAAAGCTATATAACATATGTTTAACTTATAACATGAAAGTAAGGTTAAAAATATAACTTAGATTACACATTTTTCAGTTTTACTCAAATTAGGGTGATGCAAAAATGAGTACACCCCAAAACAAAAACTACTACTTCTAGTACTTTGTATGGCCTCCATGATTTTTAATGACAGCACCAAGTCTTCTAAGCATGGAATGAACAAGTTGGCGACATTTTGCAACATCTATATTTTTCCATTCTTCAAGAATGACCTCTTTTAGAGACTGGATGCTGGATGGAGAGTGATGCTCAACTTGTCTCTTCCCCATAGGTGTTCGATTGGGTTCAGATCAGGAGACATACTTGGCCACTGAATCACTTTCACCCTGTTCTTCTTCAGAAATCCAACAGTGGCCTTAGGTGTGTGTTTAGGATCATTGTCATGTTGGAAAAGTGCACGACGACCAAGGGCACGGAGTGATGGTAGCATCTTCTCTTTCAGTATAGAGCAGTACATCTGTGAATTTATGATGCCGTCAATGAAATGCAGCTCCCCGACACCAGCAGCACTCTTGCAGCCCCATATAAGGACATTGCCACCACCATGTTTCCCTGTAGGCTCCATGCATTTTTCTTTGTATTCCTCACCTTTGCGACACAATACAGTTTTGAAGCCATCAGTTCCACAAACATTTATCTTGGTCTCATCACTCCAGAGTATAGAGTCCCAGTAGTCTTCATCTTTGTCAGCATGAGCCCTGGCAAACTCTAGTTTTTTGTTTTTTTTTTGTGCCTGGGCTTTAGGAGATGCTGCTTTCGTGGACGGCACCCATGCATGCCATTCCTCTGCAGTGTACGCCGTATTGTGTCACGGGAAATAGTCACCTCAGTTTGGCTTTCTTTTTCTTTAGATAACTGCAGTGAACTCGCATGCTGATTTTCTTCAACCCTTCTCATCAGAAGACGCTCCTGTCGAGGTGTTAACTTCCGTGGACGACCTGGACATCTCTGAGATGGTTGCAGTTCCATTTTTTTTATTTATTTATTTTTTTTTATCGCTTTTGCTACAGTATTCTGACTGATAAGTAAAGCTTTGCTGATCTTCTTGTAGCCTTCACCTTTCTGGTGTAAAGAAATTATTTTCTTTCTCAGGTCTTGTGACATTTCTCTTCCATGTGGTGCCATTGCTGACAGCATGAAATGAGAAGGGCTTTTAACACCCTTTTATAGTCAACTGTCTGCTGGACACCTGTGTAATGAATAATTAGACTTACCTGTGGTTGAATTCTTGTTAAATTAGACATTTGTAGTCTAAAATGTATCTTTGCTCCAGAGACTTTCAGTGGGGTGTACTCATTTTTGCATCACCCTAATTTGAGTAAAACTGAAAATGTTGTTCTCTAAGTTATATTATTAACCTTACTTTCATGTTACAAGTTAAACAGATGTTATATAAAACTTAGTCTTGTCGACATTTTGGAAATTGTTTTTGTCTTCATTGAGATATTGTTTAAAATGTTACTTTTCAAAGGGGGTGTACTCATTTACGCTGAGCACTGTAGCTTTTACAATCTCTTCTACTGTAAAAGATGAGGGAGTGAAATTTGTAATAAACAAAATTGCAACACCTCTACTGAGCGAAGTATTATGACTCAGAAAAAGGAGACCACCCCACTCCTTACCTTATTTGATAGCAACTTTTTTCATCATTGTGTGTCTCCTGTAAAAACAGGACATCAATTTCATTGATTTATTACTTTGTTTATCTGTGCTCTCTTTCTGCAGTCTTACATTTATAGATGCAATGTGAATGTCGCTGGTCATTGAAAAGGAAAAAGAAACTACACTACAGAGAGCAAGGCATCCAATAAGGGCATAAGACAAAATCATTTCATTATCATTACTCAATTGGAGTTGAGTTTTTATGACGATTTTCTTTAAACTTAAACTCGTTGAACAATTATATTTTCAAGAAGTCTTCTGAGATCTGGAAAATATTCTACAGTTTGCACTCCTCATATTTTTAAGTCAACTTAAAAAAAAAATAAAAAAAATCTTCCACTCTATAGTTAAGACATGACCAACTGGATTCAGAACAAACTGAGATGTTGGAATTAGAGCACTCGCTTTTACTACTTTTGTTGTCTACCTGTCTACCATTCTCTTCCTGATTCTTTCCGGCATCTTTCAATACTGTCATTTTTTCTTCTTCAGAGGTGTTTTGAATACAACCTGATCCATGTCCATTAACATGTTATCATTTTGAAATACACTCTCCACCAGTGGCCTAGCATCTGGGTATGCAGGGTATGCACATGCATTTTGACCTGGGCAGATTGGGGGCCCACAGCGTGTGAGTAGAATTCAGCGCATTAGTAGTAGTTACTACGCGGTTACTACTAGCAACGTCTCTGTCTTCATTTTGCGTAATTATTTTTTACTCCACCACTCTGCTTACTGTGATGAACGATGCTTTCTGGGCACCCACATACCAAGTGAGCAGACTTTCCAAACCTAAAGCACCTCATCGTGTCTGTAGTAACAAAAATAGTGTAATCAAAATCATCCACTTTGAATTTAAGGTTTAGGTCAAGATCAGTTCTGTTTCTGTTCAGTATCATATACATGAATTGCCTGATCGACAGTCTTGTTTTACCAACTCTAATTTACTCCCTAGTGATCTTGTTCAGAAGAGCTATCAGTTTGCCAAACCGTGACAATTCCTTTGTCAACATTTCATCTTTAATGAAACATTTGAAATGATGACTTTTTTAGCGGGATTAGAAAGAGGTAGTACTGGGGTAAACAAACCATGTTTATTCCCTTAACTGAATTCGCTTTCTGTGCTCAGGAACAGTAAAAATGGGTTATTCATTCTGGATGCTGCTAACACACACTCATGACCCACTACATCACCAACCGCCAAACTACACTCCTCTACACTCTTCGCAGGCACCACCTTTACTCCGTGACGCTGCGTGAGTGAATTTAGAGCATTTGCAATTTGAGTCGCCATGCTTCCCAGTACGAAGACTGGTTTTGGTTGCCCAATTAAGAAATAGATTTCTCTGCTAGTTTTTTACAACAAAATAAAACTTAAAAAAAAAAAAAAAATTGGAGAGAGTGTCTAGAATATATTTCTGATTCTTGCACACACACTTGTAATGATGCTTGGGCGTTAGCATGTCTGCCTACACATGTAGCCTGTGAAAAACTGAGTCATTCATCACTGTCTTGGAATTTAATCTCTGCCGTAACCCTGCATTCCCTCTTCAGGCTGACGGCATCTGAGAGCATAACAACATATTTCTCGGCAATAGATTGTTGAGGACAGTTCTTGTCATTATCGTCCATAAAAATCTGACAGCAATTGAAAATTACACAGTAAGAAGTTTATCAAATCTGATACACTTCTGAGAATATTATTTAGTAGCAATTATTTAATACTTGAGAATACCTCATGCTGAGTAGAAAAAAAGTTATAAAGACTTGAAAGGTAATGGATGAAGAGTCAGCGATTTCACAAGCTCTTAATTTGATTGATTTGGCTTTATGCAATTTCATTTTTGTATACAAGCACTTTTGAGGATAAAATAATCACTGGATTTGTCAATGGTTTTTTTTGGCCAATCTTTGCAAAATATTTAAAGTTTAGTTTAGCTCTTAATAAAAAATTATTTAAATATCCACATACTATGTATAGCTGTATATTTTTTTTTAAATAGCCTGTACTTTTGGATGGGCAGAAGTTCTAATTGCACATTTTCTACAATTTTTCATTCCACTGTTCAAATTAATTTTTTACTTCACTCTGTTAGTATAGCTGTCACAGCAGACAGTGACTTGCAACCTGATAAAGTTGGATGCTATTGCATAGAGGTGTAAATATTCAATTTGATTATGATTCACAGGGTTACAATTCGATTATAATACGATCACGATGCAGCTTTTCCTCTCAATCTTTTATTACTTGCTTTTTTCCCCAGTGATCTTATTGGATATTGGTTATTTTAGTTATTTTAGCTTTGTTATTAAAAATGTGGACAAAAATACAAATAACGAACAGTAGAACAAATACAATATAAGAAAGAAACAAATTAAATTTACAGTGCTTTACTTTTATTTAACAGAAGCATTCAGGTAAGAAATAATACAGAAATTGAATAGTCATATGTAAAAATCACTGCATACAGTAGTCTTTAGTGTATTAATTAAAAATAAATTGATTATTGTTGAAGCTACAAAAGTTTTTTAGTAAAGAGGATTGAGTGATTCCCTATTTTCTTTTGTTGCTCAATTGACATTAATAACAGACATCAGCAGGTTTATTATATTAAGACCTAATACACTGATCTAATATAATGTTATACATCAGATTTTTTGCACCAACTGTTTACGTTCACTTAAGACATAACCGACAATGTTCATGTGAATACTCGCCAAGACAGATATTTTGAAATAATTCTGTGTGTATCTGACAGTCGGCATTCTGTGGCCACCTTTCTGCTGTGTGTCAGTGCGAGTAACGTATTGAGATCTTTTTTTGTGGCTTATTGCGCTTAATAACTGTTTAACATCAAGCACTTCCTGCACTTTATTTTCACATTCATGCATGTTCTTTTCTTAAAAACTGAAACATCAGATGCAAGTGCTTCCTAAGGTCATACACAACTTTTTATTAATGCATAATAAGAGTACCCTCTTTTATTTTCAATAAAACAGAACATGCAGTATTGTTTGCATCAGCATTGCGATCCATCATACAATAAATAATATTCCACAGCTCTAATGCTAAGCCAACAGCACAGCTTTGCGACCTTGAAATTAATTTTTGTCTTTCCGCATGCATGGAGCTTCAATAGGCGTCAGTTTTTGACCAAATAATCTTTAATGTGGACCAGTCTTTTTTTAAAATTTATTTAAAGGTGTGTGTATACAAGACAGCAGGCTAAAGAAAGAATTGAGGAAGGACTCGGTAACTAACCTTCATCTGAGTTTGAGCAAATGCAATCTGCTGTGGTTGAGCTGAGGTACGACTTCATTTCTGAGTTCAAGCCCAGAGCATCATTTTAATTAACCTGTTCCATTCTCATTTTCCAAGAGGCTTTGCGAGATTAAAATTAACCTCTTTGGAAATAAGAGACTGGCACATATTAATTACCTAATCAATGTAATCAAGCATTTGTTTAGAAAGCAGGGCATGGAGACGTTATACCTCTTATATCCTGACGCCAATTTTTTAACCTGCTATTTAGGCAAGGCGAGGCAAGTTTGTTTATTTAGCACATTTCATACACAATGGTAGTTCAAAGTGCTTTACATAGAAAAGGAATTAAAATAATAAAATTACAATAAAAGCAGAGAATAAAAATGATTAAATAAAAGTTATAAAAATAATTAAAAAAATTAAAAAAGATTACATAGATCAATCATTCGGATAGTGGCTCTAACTGCCTGAATCTCTAAGTTCAGGCGCCCGTCTGAATGGAAGAATCAGAGAGCTTTGGTTCGTGGGACACATTAATAACAACTTTCCGTCTTATTTCAACACCTTCCACCTCTGATGGCTTCCAGTGTCCCTCCGACTCCTCAATGGAGTAGAGTCCTCTGACCCCTTGATGGGGTGGAGTTATCACCAACCATCTGCCTCTGATAGCTTTTGGTAAGACACCTACCTGCCTCCAAGGAAGCAAAACAGGTTGGCTTCTGCATGATGTATAATTTAGTATAATGTTATTAAATGCTTTATAGATCTAGTATTACTTCTCATATTTATTGTCATAAATATTAGGTATATTAAGCAAATTAATTGGCGTCACATTGAACACACAACAACTAAGGTTGCACATTGGACTTTCAGAATAAAGATAGTAACTTTTCCTTCAAAAAAATTCTGCATAAAAAAGTCTGAATATTAAAGAAAAAGAAAAGAACTATGGAAAGTTTGCTGTCTGTTTTAAATATTGTGTTACCATAGCAACTGTTCATACATATCTACACCCCCCCCTCCCCCTTCTGTACCTCTCAATTTCTCACTAAGCTTTAAACTTTTAATGGCAACTAACCCACTGACTAAGACTAAACCTGGTGATTGGTTTTTTAGTCATGAGATGTAATCACTGATTCTTTTTTATTTTTAGCCTCTAACCTCAAAAAGGCCCATCTGCGGTTGTTTTTTTCGGTGTCTAGTGTTTAGAAGCACCTGTCTAATTGACCATTATTCAATTTACTGCTACATTTTCAGTTATGAGTAATGGTACCATGAGTCATACTGAAAAGAGGTTGGCTGTTATCTTTCCAAGGCCAAGTGGAAGTATTTAAAGAAATGTAGGACAAAGGAAATTAAGAAAAGGACATTGTGTTTTGCTCTTTGTAACTTAAAGATATTTTTACCTTGCCATTGGATGACCTTCCAATCGGTTATTTTCAAGTAAACCCAAAGACCTTGGTTAATTGGTTCAGGTGCATTTAATTAGATGGAACTAAACTCTGCAGGAAAAAAAAATCTCTCCTGAAGCAACCATGATTTGTTTTGTTTTGTTATTATGTTTTGGTTTTGTTATCCAATATTATCCAATATGTGGGGGAATATTACCTTGATCACAAATGCAAATATTCTTTTAAAGACCCTAAGAAACTGTCTGAATGGTGGTTATGTTTCCAGCATTTGACACAGCACATTCTTGCCTTATCTGAAGAACTGTCTCGATCATTTTCATGCTGAAGGTCACAAACACATCAACACAATTCCCATTGTCCCATGGGGTCCTGGTGACATTTATGAGAATGAACATCCAACTGTTATTCAGAAAGCAGAGTGAACACCCTTTATCTTCAGCAATGCAACAGTTCTTCTTAAATTGTTGTACTGCTCTGACGTTCCTGTGCTGCCCACGATAAGCCACAGTGATGTGTCTTTAATTGATGAGCAATCATTAATCTGAGAATAATGGGAATTGCACCTGGGCAGGATGAGGGGACTGGGGTTAATTGATTTTAGTGGGCAGCTAGATAATTCCTGGCTTCTCTTTTCAGCTCTGACATTAAAGGGTCGTGAATTTTAGCATGAAGTGAAAGAGTGATTCAGACTTTTGGTTCAAACTGGCATATAGATCTGAATAAGATCGTGGCAAACAACAAAACGGATCTTATACACCTTTTTCCTTCAAGAGAATAATGTAACACTTGGTATTTTAATGTTCAGTGTGGCGACCAGGGCGGGCGAGAGCCGAGAGGGAATGGCACGAGGCCGGTGGCGCGAGAGTTAATGAGCTTCACCTGGGAGGCGCACCAGCCTTGAGTCTCTCAGGGAGGAGCTCCGGAAGCATAAAAGGAGGAGCGACGACAGTGAAGGAGGAGAGAGGACCAGGCCTGGATATTGTTTTATGTTTTATTATGTTTGTGTGGCCAGCAGACGTCCGCGAGGGTCTGCCGGCATTGCTTTCGTTTTGTTTATTTTGAATTAAAGTTATGTTGAATGTTCACCGGTTCCCGCCTCCTTCTTCCCGTATTTACGAACGGTGTTACATTGGTGCCGAAACCCAGAAGGAAGAAGGAGGCGGGAACCGGTGAACATTCAAACAAACTTTAATACCAAAATAAACAAATACAAAACGAAAGTAATGCCGGCAGACCCTCGCGGATGTCTGCCGGCCACACAAACATAATAAAACATAAAACAATATCCAGGCCTGGTCCTCTCTCCTCCTTCACTGCCGTCGCTCCTCCTTCACTGTCGTCGCTCCTCCTTTTATGCTTCCGGAGCTCCTCCCTGAGAGACTCAAGGCCGGTGCGCCTCCCAGGTGGAGCTCATTAACTCTCGCACCACCAGCCTCACGCCATTCCCTCACGGCTCTCGCCCGCCCTGGTCGCCACATTCAGACTTCAAGAGAATAACATAGCACTTGGTATTTTAATGTGACATGGTATCACAAGAATATCTTAGGTAAGAGCTCTTTTCAGTCGCTGCATTCTTTTCCTCCTGATTATTTCTTTTCCCTTTGTATTCTGCTGTAACAGTATGAAAATGCTGCACATTTGTTCTCCCAATTTAATTCACAATAAATTCCATTAATAATTAACTGGAATGCACTAAGAATCTGTTGTTATTGTTATGTCAAAATGGCAGAAAGCACTTTGTAATATTATCGCTCGATGCTAGAGTTAATTAACATTTTTGATAAGGCAGGCTATGTTACATAAGACATATATTACTACAGTGATATTTAACGGTCCATGATATTGCTGCGGAAAGAATCAAGCTTTTGGGGTTATCTATGGTCTGTTGAAAGTACTTTGTTAATGCTTTTACACACTTTTACACAGGGGTGTAACAATACATTGTTATATTGAGATATCGGCAATATAAAAATGCAACAATATGTCTTGTTGATGTAAATGATATGATTCGCGATATGGAGTTAGCTTTGTCCAAGGCTCAGCTTACTGTATTTATAAGGTATAATTCACCCAAAAATGTAAAGTCTGTCATCATGTACTCACCCTCATGTTGTTTCAAACCTATAAGATTTTTCATTCAACTTCCAGACACAAATGAATATATAAAATATATACACAGTGGGTACGGAAAGTATTCAGACCCCCTTAAATTTTTCACTCTTTGTTATATTGCAGCCATTTGCTAAAATCATTTAAGTTCATATTTTTTCCTCATTAATGTACACACAGCACCCCATATTGACAGAAAAACACAGAATTGTTGACATTTTTGCAGATTTATTAAAAAAGAAAAACTGAAATATCACATGGTCCTAAGTATTCAGACCCTTTGCTGTGACACACATATATTTAACTCAGGTGCAGTCCATTTCTTCTGATCAACCTTGAGATGGTTCTACACCTTCATTTGAGTCCAGCTGTGTTTGATTATACTGATTGGACTTGATTAGGAAAGCCACACACCTGTCTATATAAGACCTTACAGCTCACAGTGCATGTCAGAGCAAATGAGAATCATGAGGTCAAAGGAACTGCCTGAAGAGCTCAGAGACAGAATTGTGGCAAGGCACAGATCTTGCCAAGGTTACAAAAAAATTTCTGCTGCATTTAAGGTTCCTAAGAGCACAGTGGCCTCCATAATCCTTAAATGGAAGATGTTTGGGACGACCAGAACCCTTCCTAGAGCTGGCCGTCCGGCCAAACTGAGCAATCGGTGGAGAAGAGCCCAAAGATCACTGTGGCTGAGATCCAGAGATGCAGTCGGGAGATGGGAGAAAGTTGTAGAAAGTTGTAGAAAGTCAACCATCACCGCAGCCCTCCACCAGTCAGGGCTTTATGGCAGAGTCGCCCGATGGAAGCCTCTCCTCGGTGCAAGACACATGAAAGCCCGCATGGAGTTTGCTAAGATGGTGAGAAATAAGATTCTCTGGTCTGATGAGACCAAGATAGAACTTTTTGGCCTTAATTCTAAGCGGTATGTGTGGAGAAAACCAGGCACTGCTCATCACCTGTCCAATACAGTCCCAACAGTGAAGCATGGTGGTGGCAGCATCAAGCTGTGGTGGTGTTTTTCAGCTGCAGGGACAGGACGACTGGTTGCAATCGAGGGAAAGATGAATGCGGCCAAGTACAGGGATATCCTGGACGAAAACCT
>RJVU01059333.1:9849625-9862146 GCA_003731715.1 Anabarilius grahami | reverse complement strand
ATATATATATATATATATATATATATATATTTATAAAATTTTATGAGAGATTTATGTCCCTCCATTTAAAGTCTATTCCATTATTTAGTTCATTGTTATCTCCTACATATATATACTCCCTGTTCTGTTCAGTCCTTTTTGTAATGTTTATCTCCTGCATTCAGTCAGTTTTGAATATATTCCTATTTCGTGCGTGTTCTACGACACCAAACCGTTACAATCCCTACTTTTAAGTTTCCTTTTAATGTTCAATTGTTTGGTAGGTGAGTAGAATTATGTCACTTCATTAGACCCAGCTTTTAAAAAAGTGTATTATTGCATAGAGCGAGTCTTTTGTTGATTGTTTGCAGATTAATGGAAATTACTCCCATAATTTGTGTAAAATTGTGTCAGGCGTAGGTAAAAGGTGGATAAAAAGTAATGAAATTGTAGTGGGTCTGGGCAATAAATATGTTTTAGTATTATAGTATGGTCTTGATCAGTAGAATTTAGCCAACAAATTTCATCACTGAAGAAGTAACTTATAGTGAAACATCCTTCAACAGTCCAGTTACTATTGAAGCCTGTTTCTTCCTGACAGAAAACAATAGAATGTAATTGTAAGATGTAGTTTAAATAAGAAATAAACTTAGTATTTAAAGAAATAATGTCACAATTATGAGAAACTGTCTCAATTAAAATAAATAAATAAAAACAGCCACTTTATCAGGTACACCTTGCTAATACCGGGTTGGACCCATTTTTTGCCTTCATAACTGCCTTAATTCTTCATGGCATAGATTAAACAAGATACTGGAAATGTTCCTCAGAGATTTTGGTCCATATCGACATGACAGCATCATGCATTTGCTGCAGATTTGTCGACTGCACATCCATGATGTGGATCTCACATTCCACGACATCCCAAAGATTCTTTATTGGATTGAGATCTGGTGACTGTGGAGGCCATTTGAGAATAGTGAACTCTTTGTCATGTTCAAGAAACCAGTTTGAGATTATTTGAGCTTTGTGACATGGCGTGTTATCCTGGAAGTAGCCATCAGAAGACGGGTACACTGTGGTCATAAAGGGATGGACATGGTCAGCAACAATACTTAGGAAGACTTTGGTGTTTTTAATGATGCTCAGTTGGTACTAAGGGGCCCAAAGTGTGCCAAGAAAATATACCCCACACCATTACACCACCAGCACCAGTCTGAATTGTTGATACAAGGCAGGATGGATCTTTTCATGTTACACACCATATTCTAACCCTACCATCTGAATTTCACAGCAGAAATCAAGACTTATAAGACCAGGCAACAGTTTTTCCAATCTTCTATTGTGCAATTTTGGTGAGCCGTGCTAATTGTAGCATCAATTTCCTGTTCTTAACTGACAGGATTGGCACCCAGGGTAGTGTGGTCTTCTGCTGCTGTACCCCATCTGCTTCAAGTTTTGACTCTTCTGCATACCTCGGTTGTAACAAGTGGTTATTTGAGTGACTGTTGCCTTTCCATAAGTATCGAACCAGTCTGGCCATTCTCCTAGGACCTTTGGTATCAACAAGGCATTTTCAGCTACAGAACTGCTGCTCACTGGATATTCTCTGTAAACCCTAGAGATGGTTGTGCGTGAACCGCTAAAAATTCCAGAAGTCATTGCAAGTGGACAGGTTTTGCACTGAGTTATGACATCTGTGTTATGTTTTGTGAAATGGATGGTGCTGTCCCACTGCCTAATATTTGTTGAATGGTCAGTTGAGCAACAAGATCCTGTCCTACCTAGTTCGTTCCTTTGATGTAGCCTGGCAAGACCAGTTTCCAGATGAACGCAGGTCCATTCTTAGAATTGAGAAATAGCCCATGTCTTCAGAGTTGCTGCCATGTGATTGGCTGATATTTGCTTTAATGAGCAGTTGAACACGTGTGAACACTACTGCAGACCCTAAATGGCCTTTTCTGACTCTGAATATCTGAATATGAGTCACTGGTCATATTCAGATGATATTTTCTGATGATATTATTCAAAACATGACAATACACTCTGTGCATTGAGTGACAGTTATTTTAGCAGCCACGTCAGTGGGTGAACATGGTTCATACATAGTGGGATCAGCTACTGTCATGAGAATCAGTGAGTGCATGTCATCACTTGAAACGTCATTGCTGACATGCTGCAGCAGATGCAATTATTTGCAAATTAGGATTCTAATTTTCCTGTTTAATTAAGTGATTAAAGTGAGTGTTAATTAACATATGCACACACACACATCTGCCTACCCTTTCCCACGCACACAAAATATACTCACAGTGGTTTTTAGTAATTATGAATCCTGCAAGAGTCAGTCTAATGGCCACTGCCTTTGAATCTCTCTCTCTCTCTCTCTCTCTCTCTCTCTCTCTCTCTCTCTCTCTCAATTTCCTCTATATCTTTCAGCTAATTGCATGTTTTCACTTTGGCTCTTTATTTCTCCTCTTTGATTTCTATCACCTTTTTTTTCCTATTTCATACTAAGGGTAAAATTGAGTTTCTGAGTTTGTGAAATGTCAATTCTCAATTTTAAATATAGAAAAATGAAACTAAAATAAAAAGGATTGCCATTAGTTCTCTTATAAGCAGTGAAACAGTTGTATTCTGAAGCAGTGATTTTAATTATTGGCATAGTTCAAAAGTTTGGGTTGGTGTAAGTTTTTTTTAAATTTATTTATTTTTGTTTACGTCTTTGAAAAAAGTCTCTTATGCTTACCATGCTGAATTTATTTGATCAAAAATACAGTAAAACCGTAATATTGTGAGCACGTTTACATGCACACCAGTAAGCTGATAACTAACAAATATCAGCTTATTGAAATAACCAGTTTTCCCCATTTACATGCAAACCAGTTAACTGACAACGCAAGTAAACCACGTTTATATGACTTTATAAATAAATTGGTTTATTTTCCTGTAATGACGTCAAAAATTATTATTTGCATGACTGACTCCGAGTGTTCCATGTTGTGTCTGTTGTGATGTTAAATAAAGCTTGCAACATGTCAGTGGGAAACTTACGGCTCATAAATTATTCTCTTATGCAGTTACAGATGCAGTGTTTTGACTGAACCACTTCTACTTCTGCTGTATGAGAGATGAGAGATGAGAACACATTTTTAAAATTTTCTGGGTCTTGAAAGAGTCTGCGTTTGCGATAGATTTCCATCTTCCTTTCCTGCAAAACACTCACTCTGTCTGAATGCGTTTAAATATGCACTAAGGAATGCGTTTCCCTCACATATCACACATGCACACTTCAATAAGCCAACAGAAAGCAGGTTAATGCGTTTACATGCTGCGCGAAATCGGGGTAAGAGCCAAAAAACTACCTGTTCCGACCTGTTTATGCTTAAAGGGTTATTTCACCCAAAAATGAAAATCCTGTCATTTATTACTTACCCTCATGCCGTTACACACCCGTAAAACCTTCGTTAATCTTCGGAACACAAATTAAGATATTTTAGTTGAAATCCGATGGCTCCGTGAGGCCTGCATAGGGAGCAATGACATTTCCTCTCTCAAGATCCATAAAGGTACTAAAAACATATTTAAATCAGTTCATGTGAGTACAGTGGTTCAATATTAATATTATAAAGCGACGAGAATATTTTTGGTGCGCCAAAAAAACAAAATAACGACTTATATAGTGATGGCCGATTTCAAAACACTGCTTCAGGAAGCTTCGGAGCGTTATGAATCAGCGTGTCGAATCAGCGGTTCGGAGCGTCATAGTCGTGTGATTTCAGCAGTTTGACACGCGATCCGAATCATGATTCGACACACTGATTCATAACGCTCCGAAGCTTCCTGAAGCAGTGTTTTGAAATCGGCCATCACTATATAAGTCGTTATTTTGTTTTTTTGGCGCACCAAAAATATTCTCGTCGCTTTATAATATTAATATTGAACCACTGTACTCACATGAACTGATTTAAATATGTTTTTAGTACATTAATGGATCTTGAGAGAGGATATGTCGTTGCTGGCTATGCAGGCCTCACTGAGCCATCGGATTTCAACTAAAATATCTTAATTTGTGTTCCGAAGATTAACGAAGGTCTTACGAGTGTGGAACGGCATGAGGGTAAGTAATAAATGACAAAATTTTCATTTTTGGGTGAACTAACCCTTTAAGCCGTTTATGACCTTACTCCGATAAAAGAAAACGGGTTACCGCGTTTACATGACCATGTTCGCTGTCGGCTTATTAAGCATAATCGGCTTAATAATGTGCATGTAAACGCACTCAATGTAAAATAGTTATTTTCTATTTCAATACTGTATATTAAAATGTAATATTTTTTTTGATAGCAAAGTTGAATTTTCAACATCACTACTCCAGTCTTCAGTGTCACATGATCCTTCAGAAATAATTCTAATATGCTGTTTTGCTGCTCAAGGGACATTTCTTCTCATCATCAATGTTAAAAACAATTGTGCTACTTAATATTTTGTGGAAACAGTGATTCATTTTTTTTTTTTTTGTAGTATTTGATGAATAGTTTCACGGTGGGTTGCAGGAAGGCAGACGAAGGTAATAAATCCAAAACGAAGGTTTAATGACAATTCCAACAGGCAGGCAAGCATGTAGCAACAAATGCTAATTTATACGGCGAATGGACAGGGAATGAATGTGAGGGACCAACTTATAAGGCAAACACAAATGACGATGAATAGAACACAGCTGATACATATGAACTAATAATGACAGTAACCAAGGAGACAGACGAGTGGTGGGAAACTGAACAAAGGAACGTGACAAATGAAAACAAACTGGATTAATAAAGGATTAATGTCTTGCAAAACAGTGTTAATTTGACAGCAAGTTTTAAAATAAAATAAACATTTATTTTTAGTCAGTCTTTTTACTAAAATACCATTTCTAAGATCCGTCTAAATCCACAATAGCTTTAGTCACAATTTTTGTGTGTATTTTGTTAGATTAGATGCAAAAGAGTACTTTATTCAACACTTACGGAGAAAATGGAGCTGGCGTCGCGTCAGTTAAGCTTTTTCCGTAAGTTGAATAGGGAAGGAGTAGGACGTAGCATAAGCTTTTTGAACTGCAAGAGTTTTACACTTTCTTCGTAAGTTGAATACGAAGGCAGTCTGGCGGAAGCTGGATATTTTACTTGTTAAATATGGTTATTTTTTTACACAAACACATCGATTCAGAGGGCCTTTATTAACCCCCCGGAGCCGTGTGGAGTACACATTTATGATGGATGGATATGGATGGAAGCACTTTCTTCAGCTTCATACTCGTTGGTCTCGCTCACTGCCATTATAAAACTCGGATGCATCAGGATATTTATTAATATATCTCCGAGAGTGCTCATCAGAAAGAAGAAAGTCATATACACCTAGTCTGGCTTGAGGGTGAGTAAAGCTTGGGGTAATTTTCATTTGAAAGTGAACTAATCCTTTAAAGGATCTGCTGCTAACATCTTGGTTCAGGGGTCTAGTGGAGTCCATGTCTCGACGGGTCAGGGCTGTTTTGGCAGCAAAAGGGGGACCACCACAATATTAGGAAGGTGGTCATAATGTTATGCCTGATTGGAGTATATCACACACACCCCTAGTCTGTGGTGTTTCACACTTCAGTCAGAGTTCCCAACTGCTTGTACCTGAAATTCACTGGTCGTCAGCTTATTTGACATCATGTTTTCATTGCAGCTTTACTGGCTTAGACTTTTCCACAGACTAAATAGACACTTTAAAGAACCCTTCAAATAGAATTGGGCACTGGTAAAAACATCTACAATAATGCAATATTTTCCATTTTAAATGTTGTTTGCAACATTCAAAGAATGTTCTGCACTCTCTGCAGTCAATATGGAGAAGCATGCTTCTTGAAGCCAGATGGTGTAGTTACGGCCAGAGGGGGCCACAGGGCCATGATAACCACTCAATGACAATGTTGGCTCAACAAATGACTGGTATTTGGGGCTGGGCTATCTGTTTACCGACCAGTTTGTCAGGAGTATACAAAAGCATATTGTTACACAGCATATTTTTTGTGACCCAACTGGTGATAAAATTACACATTTCACCTTTAATCTGTTTTATTAAAGACCCCCTGTGGTGAAAATCAAGTTTTTAATGTTGTTTATATGTCTATGTAGTGTTTTTAATATGCTTTAAGACAAACCATGTGCAAATTCACAAGTCAGCACCATTACTGAGTATTTTGAAACTGCAGTAAACCAAGACCCGAATGTAAACCCGCGGTTTGAAATCATGGGTGTTTGTAATGTGTTTGTAACGTGCCGGCAGGCTTTAGCATATCATTAACTATGACTGCTCTGAAGCAGGAAAGTCTCGAGAGAAGCCAGGTTATCCTGGTATATTTTCTGTTGATAAGAAAAATTGTGTAGATTTAGCAATATGGCGAGCCTATTACGATGTTATGATGAACTATATGCCTTTCTCCACTGACGTTCTGAGTTGTTCAAAGCGTTTGTAAGGATACAGATTGTTTGAAGGCAGCTGTCTGACTCTGGCTGCGTCCGAAAACCTAGGTAGCTGTCTTGCTGCCTCGCTGTCTTATAAGAGAATGACTTGTACGGCAGCGTTTGTGCATGAAGGCACCTCACGAAACTGATTTCGGACAGACTTCTGAGGCAGCGTAACAGTTTAATGATCTACAGCAATATAGCGTGAGCTTTGGTGAGAACTAAACAAATAATTAATTACTACAGTAGTAATTTCTCGATATAAATGATATCAAAATTGAAATATGTTGGTCAAAATCGTACATTTATACACAAACTGAGCAGCAAACGCAACTTTCGGACGCCATCTTTATTTTTCTAGCTCAACTGTCACAGAATGGAAAGCAAAGGATTGTGGGATATCAAAGGCAGCCAAGGATACATCTATGTTTCCTTCAAAAATCGATCAGAGGAAGGTATCTCATGAGACAGGAAGTGAAGCTAACATTGGATTCGGACGTGCCTTGATGCCTTCATACCTTGAAATGTGTCCTCAGAAGGCAGCATTTTACAGTTTTCGGATGCAGCCACTGTCTGAGATGAAGAGCGGGAACGGTGTGTGTAACATTAGCAACACATTATTAGCTGTTTGATGACGTAGTCAAGCAAAAGGCTTATTATATTAATTCATATTAATTAATGACAGAACCGTAGCAAGCGCTGTGCCAAGTGTCCGAGCGCATAGGGGCTCGCGCCAAAGTAAAGTGACAGCTGACTTGAAGTAAAGCCACTAAAGTTCATGTTTTTGTCCTTTGAAATATTTTAATACTATAAAACATAGCTAAAACAATATTGCTCTGAGCGTGTGACCGTGATTCGTGTGCATATTCAGTCAGTGTGGAATCGCACGTCAAGTTCTGAGAGAGCTATTCAGTCCATTATAAATTTTAGCCTACCTGATAAGTTCAAGTAAATACACTGGAAGTCCGCGCGCTAATTCAAGGATGTGCATTTGTTTCATGTATGGAGAAGGCACGGGCGCCTGCAGGATTTCATCTGAATTTTTTTTTAAACTGAAAACTAAAAGCAACGAAATTGTCGAACATCCATTTAGCGCATGTTCACAGAGAAAACGGCTGAGCGAGTGGAGGCGGGGCTAATTTGCATATTCATTGATCCATGTATATTAAATGAGACAAGGGTGTACAAGCTATCTTAAGGCATGAAGAAATTTTTTTCAGTTGAATTTTTTTTTAAATATGTAATTTTGGTGATCAAAGATGAGTTTTAAGGGATAAAATAATTGACTACAGGGGGACTTTAAGTTCAAAATCTTAAAACCATGACAGTTAGGCCTGGGCATCAACACAGATCTTGATTTGGTTTTATTCAGTATCGATTCATTTGGATATATATCAGCTACAGTATGTTTTTTTTTTTCTTCTTCTTTTTCTTAAGGAAAGAAAATAAAAAAAAATGCTGTAAACCAGGGGTTCTCAACTCTGGCCCTTGAGGTCCACTTTCCTGCAGAGTTTTGCTCCAACCCTAATCAAACACACCTGAACAAGCTAATCAAGGTCTTTAGGATTAAAACCGCTTTAGGCATGCCTCTTATCCCCCCAAAAAAATGTAACGCTCTAGTACACAGGGAGGGAGACCAAAGGCCGTTTTTTTGAATGGATGTCGATGGAGGAGAGGTTATACAATGCTGAATAAACTGCTTTTGTGAGAAAACGGCTTATCATTCAATGAATCGACAGCCTATCGAGTAATCTGCAACATATTTGCCCTTAAACATTCATTTTGGATTTATATATTTTTATAGTTTACACTGAAAAAAAAAGAAGAAGAGAAAAAAGAGAAGTCACTGACAATTTTGTGACAATTTCACCATTTTAAAAATGTTGCCTTCCAAGGTAACAAAAGAAAAAAGAATGACAGGCCATTTAGGCCAAAGTAGGGGTGGACGATACGACCAAAATCTAATTATTTTATCTTTGTTATTAAAAATGAGAACAAAGATGCAAATTACAAACAATAGTACAAATACAACAAAAGAAACAAATATAAATAAACAGTGCATTAATATTTCCAGATTCAGTATGTGTATTTACTGTAACAGTAGCATTCAAGTAAGAAATTGAATAAACAAACAGGCCACACTGTATGAATTAAATATACACAGATTTTTAAAGCTAAATTCAGTCAAGAGCTGTGAGAGATTTTCTCATTGTCTTTTGTTGTTTGATTTACATTAAAGACACAAATGGGTTTGTTAGGCGGCTGTCACTTTACGACCTAATGCATGGATCCCATAAACTGATACTCATGCATATCATATCATATCTCTTCAGAAAATTTGGACTAAACCACTCAATTCATATGGATTAGTTTTGCGATCTCTTTATGAACTTTTTGATGCATCAAAGTGGTAGTTGCGTAGCTGCCTGGAGGGACAGAAAGTTTCATCAAAAAAATCTTTATTTGTGTTCCGAAGATGAACAAAAGTCTTACGGGTTTGGAACAACACGAGGGTGAGTAATTAATGACAGAATTTTCATTTTTGGGTGAACTATCCCTTTAATTCAGTACTCACGCACTGTGTGACAGGCTTTTAGAGTGAGTGCGCTTCAGGTGTTCGCATTCAGAACACTTCGTGTTATAACTACTTGTAAAGAGGAAGTGATGATATGTGATGTGCCCTCCATGCTGCCTCTTCACTTGAACTGAGGCGCTACAGCGATTTGTCACATCACATTAAAAAGTGCCAATTAAATTTCATGATAAAATTTACATAATTTGAAAACTGACACTTTTCTTATCAAAAGTTACAAAGCTCCGAGCTTATTGTGATTATTAGATGGCAGGTATACTAGTAATGAAAACAGCATAGTAAAAAAAATAAAAACGATTAATTGAAATTGTCAATCCAGCCCGAATGACAGTGTAACCAAACACAAAGGCTTGTGGATTCCTATATTTCATGGGTTTTACTTTCTGAATTAATTACCAGAGCCATAATGAATAGTACTGAAGCTGAACAAAAACTCTATAGAAAGATCCTCAGAAGCTATGTCTCCTTGGTGACGGCCATGGACTTGACCCAGTCTGACAGTCATAGGAATCAGAAAAATGCAAGAGTGACCCGGCCTTAACCGACTGCTTAACCTCCATCATATCAAATTTCACCTCCCACAGGACTGACCGGGATATAATGGTTATGTGTGTGTTTGTGTGTCTGCAGATAATGAAAACAGGTTAATGTGTTTTTTTTGAGTGTGTGTTCGCCGGATAAACCAAGTGGGTTGTTTGTGCATTTTGATGCATCCCTCAAGCTACCTTCCAGGCTTTAGGTGCTATTATTATAGAGATTTTGACCGCACTTTTTTCTGAACCCTTATCAAACATAGCAATCAAACACAATCATGCAAACAGTATCGCCACCATTTCCCTGCATTCATATGTAATTTTTCCAGCTAGTGTGGATGATGAGGTTGATAAACTGCCCTCTGGATCTGGCCTGATGAAGCTTTCATCTGCTTCACTGATTCTGACCATTTGGTGAGGTAATTATTATTCTATTCCTGTCTTTGTATTTATTAAATGCAAAGTGATGAACAGAATAACAGATGTTTCTATAATGACACATTTGAATGGATGATTAAAATATGCATCAGATGTGTTTGTTGACGCAGTGTGACTTGCTAAGATTTGATCCAATGAATGAACAAAGACCTGTTCATCCACAGAGCTGTAATTTAAAGTTTGAGCTGCATAATTGTACTTATTTCTTGTGTATTTTGCCTTAAGCATTACATAAGTTTTTACGGTACACATAATTACATTTAATGCCAGTTAATTAACTATAATTGCTAGTTAGCTGTAAGTAACTTACTGTAGGCAATTATCAAATCTCAATTATGTGATTGACCTTGTGGAAAAAATGGTCTCTATATAGCATCCATAGATGCAAGCCACTACTATAAAGCTTGGTCCTACACCTGGACATCAGATTTAATATGGTTTAGGTCTTTTTTTCAGTCAAATACATCTAAAATGGCTAATCATGGTTTCACTTGAACAACTCAGCGGGAAGCTATTGGCAACTTGCAAATCACTCCTTGCAAAAATATGCAAGATTTAATCCATAATGCATAGTAGAAAGGGAATGTACATGGGGAGGAAGGGGAAAATCGCAATTATAGTCCAAGTTTTGGCTCCTTCCCACTGGTCTTTTGGGTTGCTATGGAAACAATGAGCACTAATTGCTTGGATGCTGGGGATATCTTTTGAACAACTATCAAGTTTGTGCGTGGGGTGTGTGTATGTGTGTGTTTGTGAGCGCTAAACTCCTGACAATTTGACTCCACATGCCAAGGCTTATTTTAAGCTAAAAAGTACAGTTGAGTAATGCTGGAAGGAGGTAAATTTTGTTAATTTGTATAGTGCATCTGATAGCAGCTTTAAATGTACTGAAGTAAGTAAATTACTTGCTTGAGATGACAAAACAAGTTCCTTCTGCAGAGGAACGAGACCCATGTGTTACTGTAGTTTCCATAGACTGTATATTCTTGACTCAAAATCCAGACTATTGGATAGTAGTCTATAAAAACTTCCTTAATCCAATGCATGCAAACTAAGTGGGAGGAGAACCTAATAAAACAGACAGCAAAAGTGTACATAGCTGTTATGAGCACACACAAACAGCTGCAATTCCTCTCTGTTTTACAGGGTGTCAACTCAACTGTAATTGTTTTCTCACTGTGAGGAATTAGTAATCTCAGTCTCTTTCCTTCTGTCTGGGATATTTCTGTCCTTGGGGTGAATAGAGAGAGGTTGAATTGTCTGTGCAGCAGACACTACCTATATAAACTTCAAGATCACAATCTCGATTCAAACACCCACGCGACTTCATTCCTAAATGACAAAATCACAGCGGAACATTCAAATCTTCATTGCCGGCACTGGTGACCCACAGAAAGCAGTTATCGTGTGGAAAACAGCTTCACAAACAGTCTTTTCAACCACACGGTATTGTTATTTCTGTGTTACAAATTATATAAGTACTGGGATAGAAGTTTGTTGTTCGGATAAGAACACTGATGTCTATAGAAAGCGATCATATTAGAGCAAAAGTAACTTGGCGCTTCGCTAGGTGAAGTTACGTCACTAGGTGGAGACAATACGGTAAAACAATTATTTGTCATTGAATCATTCAGAAATTCGTTCAAAAACACTGATTCATCCAGTAATGAAACAAGTGAAATCTTCATGAGTGAGTCATCGAATCATTCATTCAAACTGATTTTTTTAAAGTGCCCCTATTATGCTTTTTCTAATATTATCTTTCATGCAATGTGTAATGAGGCTGTCTGTGAATGTAAACAATCTGCAAAATTGTGAAGCCGAAAGTGCAAGATAAATAAAATTGTCTCTCAAAAGAAAGAGTCGACTGTCAGTGTTCTGTGTTTGTTTCCCTTGTCACATGTTCTTTGTTTTCTGTTTTCCCGCCCTTAGTTTGTTTCTATGGTTACCCTGATTTGAGTTTATTAGTCCCAGGTGTCTCTTGTTAATTAGCCTTGTTTGCCCCTTTGTCTCACCTGTATACAGGTCCTTCTCAAAAAATTAGCATATTGTGATAAAGTTCATTATTTTCCATAATGTAATGATAAAAATTTAACTTTCATATATTTTAGATTCATTGCACACCAACTGAAATATTTCAGGTCTTTTATTGTTTTAATACTGATGATTTTGGCATACAGCTCATGAAAACCCAAAATTCCTATCTCAAAAAATTAGCATATTTCATCCAACCAATAAAAGAAAAGTGTTTTTAATACAAAAAAAGTCAACCTTCAAATAATTATGTTCAGTTATGCACTCAATACTTGGCCGGGAATCCTTTTGCAGAAATGACTGCTTCAATGCGGCGTGGCATGGAGGCAATCAGCCTGTATCTCAAAAAATTAGCATATCATGAAAAGGTTCTCTAAACGAGCTATTAACCTAATCATCTGAATCAACTAATTAACTCTAAACACCTGCAAAAGATTCCTGAGGCTTTTAAAA
>RJVU01059333.1:9814951-9838943 GCA_003731715.1 Anabarilius grahami | reverse complement strand
AGTTGGGCAGGGGGTGGGGGGCGGTAATAATTACTCAGAATTCTTTAGTGGTCTCATTTCTTGCTGTTCTCTAACGTCTGCCTTCACGCTCGCTACGTTTCTTTTTATCTTCCCTTTTTTCTTTTTCTTCTGAACCTGCAATTATAGGGACTTCTTGACTCTTTCTCTTTCTATTGTGAGGTTTTTGAGCTGGAGCACGAGTGCAAAGTGCAAAGCTGTCTTCGTTTCAGCTGAACAGAGGAGGGATGAAATCTGTTTTAAACTGTTTCAGAAAGTAATTGTCTCTCCCACATTCCTATCGTTCTCTCTCACTTTCTTTCTCCTACTTTGGGATTGAACTTTCCATGCATTTCTCTTCCTTTTCTCAGATAGAGGGAAACTTGGAAGGTGGGGACTCTGGCGAAGACCAAATACATCAGATATGCAGAGCACAAATTGGACTTTGTTGCTTACAATTCATTTCTTTTGTGTTTCTATTGTCTCTGTCAAACAAATAACAAAAATCTCTTTTTAAACCTACTGTTTATTGTCAGCAAAGTCACAAAGATATTTATGTAGCAAAATTTAAAACTACATTTTTCTGTTTAACAAAAATAGACATGTTTCTTCCTAAGGCTTTACATTTGCACAAAAGAAAACATTTAAACATGTAGTTTTATACATAAACACCCTCAAAGTGTTATAATATTCCCACTTCCAAATATCACAGTCGCACACATACTCCTACGTGCACGCTACAAAAATGAAAACAATACATATTTACTATAGAGTGACATTCAGATATAAATTACCCTGTAGAAATGATTTACTCTTTAAAAATACAAAAATGTGTATGCATATATACATTGACAAAGAACAGCATTGTAAAACTCAACAGAAAAATTGGGGAAAGAAAACCTATTTTTTTCCGTTATTCGTTATTTGACTTCCCCATCTTTTACGGTTTCCTTAGCTCTCCCAATCTCTCCATTCTCCTGCTGATGCCTGGAGTCATTCAGGGAACTGCGCTTCATGAGTCNCAGCACTTCAGGCACTTGCACATTATTTTCACACATAATTTTCAGAGGCAAGTTAGAAAAAGAGACTGTTTATGCTGTCAGAATTTAATCAAACATTTTTTTTAAGTCCTATTGTGTTTCGCACTCAATAAATACTTATTTTATCTCCTTTATACCTTTGGTTTACACATGATTTCTCTACAATTCTCTGCTGAAATGAGCTTCGTAATTTCAGATAACTAAAATTCAGTCTTTAGAGGTTTCGTTTTAAATAAATAATTCAATAAAATAAATAAAGGCACCATAAGAACAGGTCTGCCATTTGCTTTGGGACTTCATATCTAAACCCTGAAAATACAATACATGCTAAAAAAATATCAAAGCCACATGCCATTGAGTTCCACTAAAACATCATCTAGAAAATATCGTTTCTAATTCTGTTTTGAAAAACTTACAATGTTAGAAGCGATCTTCTGTTTTCTCACATTTGACCATTACTCAATTGAAGTCAAAGCAGTCACCTATTCATAAATATAAACAGCACTTTATCACTATAACATAAGAGACAAATCAGACCACGATAAATAATAAGTCCAACGGATTCTCTTTGAATGTTGGCTAACTAGCAGCTCTCGTGGATTGCAGCTTTACAGTAGTTTGACTTCAGAATGGATGAAAGAAAGAAAGAAAGAAAGAAAGAAAGAAAGAAAGAAAGAATATATATATTTAAAAAAACCTCTTTTGCTACTAAAATCTCTTGCTACAGTAACATCTTGAATTCTTTTTGAGTTGAGAAATGCAGAGCCTGATATCCCGCTGTCTCTTCTACTTTCATTGTTTTCTCTCCTCCCAGAGTCGAAGCTCTACCTTTGTGATTGTTCATCTCTATAGCAACAGGAGTCCTCAGTCTGTAGGTCTGACTTTGACTTCCCCATCTTTTACGGTTTCCTTAGCTCTCCCAATCTCTCCATTCTCCTGCTGATGCCTGGAGTCATTCAGGGAACTGCGCTTCATGAGTCGATTGATGATGTCACTGCAGGTCTTCCGATACTGGTGTCGCAGAAGAGAGTAGACGAAAGGATCGCATGCAGCTTTGCTGTACGCCAGACTCTTACACAGCACGCCCCAGTATGGATTAAATGGCTCTGTCACAAACAGCTCCACAATCCTAAAGATATGACATAGATATAAGCAAGACATGGTGCAAAGTCTAAAGACCTGATTGTTTACTCTGCAGTTACCACATTTTCAGTATTTTCTTTGCAATAGAGAAGGTTATATATTTGTTTATAACAGGTAGTGAATGCAGAACAATTTCTGTTTTCAGTTTGGTTATGCAAAGGATAATTTGTGGCCTGAAGGACACTTACAATTGCACTTATTGTGTTTGACGGGCTTTGAGAAAGAAAAGCTGCAGCAAGAGTCAGGAATACACAAGACAGTTCATCCTTTCATCTTCTCTGAGCTCACCAAGGTTATGTAACATGCCTAATCAGGGGGCCCTTCTTCATTCAGTCAGGTGGACATACATGACCAGTGACAGTAGAACTAGAACTACAGGCTTCACATTTCATAACTTGTAGGATGTTGTAGGGGAGACTGGTTTATGAGAAACTTTCAAATAACCATCCATCCATCCATTAAATGTAGTGTAATATATTTTAATATATATATACACGGCCTATAATTAACACTCACCAAGCGTCAAATGCGAGTAAAAATCGGTGCTGGCGAGTATATGAAACTGTGTCAGTCGCCAGATGGCTGGTAACATTTTTATGAATTCAATGCAATGTTATGAGAACATGAACGTGAACAAATGTGAACGACGCACGAGGCAGTTGACGGGTCAATGCTGCATCATCACGAAAATGTAAGCCTTTCTAATGTAAATATTGAAGCGCTAGAACACGTGAAATAGTGCGCTGTGGGAAGTTCAACATCCAAAACATTCGAATCGCGTCTTCAGACAGCTTGCAAATACTAAGTTGAGCTCTCTTCATGCCTTTCTGTGCTTGAACGGACAAATTCACACAAAATTATGTCAAAAAATGCCGTCTCAGTGTGTATCCTAATAAACATATTCATGTATGTCTTCAGTTGAGAAAAGGCATGATCTATGTGTGCATTCACTCTTAAAGTGACAGCATCCTAAATAATCCAGCTGCTGTCTGCACTTTTAATGTAAACCAAACAACAAAGGGGAAAAAAAACACTTGCTGCTTTTGAACTTTAAAAAGGATGAAGACTGCAGTGTTATTTATTTGATTAGCTGTACATGAAAACTACTGTTAGACCTGCCTGAAAGCACTGTTTATTTCATTTGTATTTTTGTTGCATTGTAATTATTTGTGCTATAGCTTGTAATTTGATAATTTGATCTTATTTTATTACTGTTTACTTGTCTTTAAAAAAAAAACCTATTAAAATTATTTTAGTTAAGCTAGTAGTTTTGGCCGTGGCATCGAAATTGGAATAGAGGATTGTGAATTTTCTCATAACTGCCTGTTTTTATTTCATGGCAGGTAAAAAATAGTTTTGAATCAGTGGTTTGGAGTGTGCAAACTCCCAAAGTCACGTGAACCATTGAAATTTCGAAACGTTGCGAAACACTTATGACGTAACGAAGCCTTGTTTACTGAAATCACTTGACTTTGGCAGTTTGATACATGCTCCGAACCACTGATTCGAAACAAAAGATTCGTAAAGCTTCGAAGCTTCATAAAGCAGTGTTTTGAAATTGGCCATCACTAGATATTGTTGAATAAAGTCGTTATTTTGGGGTTTTTTTGGCGCACAAAAAGTATTCTCGTCGCTTCATAGCATTAAGGTTGAACCACTGTAGTCACATGAACTGTTTTAAATATGTCTTTAGTAGCTTTCTGGGCATTTAATTATCTTGCTGTCAATGCAGGCCTCACTGACCCATCAGATTTTATCAAAAATATCTTAATTTGTGTTCCGAAGATGAACAAAGGTCTTACGGGTGTGGAACGACATGAGGGTGAGTAATTAATGACAATTTTCATTTTTGGGTGAACTAACCCTTTAAGTCACCAGCCATCGGCAGGTGTGGCAAAAAGTTAGTTTTAGGCCCTGTATATAATATATGTGTGTGTGTGTGTTTAAATGATTATTTTACTGACTTTTATTTAACTGCTTTTTTTTTATTTAACTGCCCTTGGTCTCCCTTAAACAATCCACCGTGTCCTCCAGAGTATTAAATCAAGCATGCAGTGTTAATTACATTCAGGGATCTCAACCTGGCCGTCACAATAACACTATAATAACAGCATGACTTCACAGATGCTGAGTCTCTAGGAGCCCAGGGAAGAAAAGCAGATGGCTCACCTGGTGATGACATAAGGGGTGAAACAGACGACAAAGGTTCCGATGAAGGTACTAATTTTGCGGGTGGCTCTCTGTCTCCTCCTTTTTTGCTCCTCCAGACAGCGCTGACGAACACTGGACAAAAGACCTCCATTTAGATGATTCCTCTCACTTGCATATGAAATGAGATGAGATGCTTCAAATAGATATGATCTAAAACTTGACCATTTATGGACCAGATGAAATTGCATACTTCACCACTGACATCATTAGGAACCTTCTGGCAAAACATTCAAGAGACATAACAGGTGTTCCCATAGAGTGAAGATGTTTGCCCAGGCTGTTTCAGTGAATCATTGAAATGTCAGATTAACTATGTCACACCTGCACTGGATTATTTAACACTTGCTCACATGGTCGGTTGTGTTACACAGAAGTGCGTTGTGTTAGGTTGACTGATATATCAGTCTATAAAAAGCTATAGGTTTTTTTTTATTTTTTATACATGAATCCCAAAAGAGCCAACAGCTGGCAGTCATTTTCTTATCTATTTGTATGTGTGGAGTGCTCTGGTACATCCCCTGTCTGAACACCAGATGTGCTTATTACATGTGGTGCGTAGGAAGGACTATTCTAATTCATCATTGTTGGTTAACAAGTTATTGTCGTCAACACATTGCCATTGAAAGTCATCCAGTGCTCTTGGCAATGAGACGATTATCTTCACTCTCTGACAAGCACAAATGTGTCTTGATATCTGTTGGCACACGAGAAAGGTGTGTTTACATCAGCCACCAACTTTTTTTCAGCCTCATTATTTGGTAGCGCAATACAAACATGTGCCACGCTGTATTATTTAAGATTGTTGATTGATTTAAAAGCAGAAATTTTTTGATCACGGTTCGTTTGAGGGGTCTACTGTGAAGTCACATGACCTGAGACATTTAAATCAGGCATGAAAACGGGTCAGCGGTGAAAAAGGTGAGAAGGATATTACCCCTCTAGGGGGGTCCGGGGCATGCTCCCCCATAAGAAAAATTTTAATATTCCATATTTTAAAGCATCAATCTGATGCATTTTGAGATGCTTTTTTTGCCAACCTGGGGAGAGCTGGAGAAACTTAACTTTTATTATGTCAAAAATTATTATGGCCTCCTTACTAAGTATTATGAAGGGGGATCGAGCGGGAATCTTTATTGGTGTCGATTTTCAGTCTCTTTTTAATGATAGGCTTTACGCATCTGTCAATCATCCCCACTTGCTATTTGGGGGAAGAACCTAGCGCTATGATTGGTCGAACTCTTCTTCTTTTGCTGTTGCTTGATTTGAGGACTGCGCGTGCACAGAGGCGTCACCAGGTTTTTGCGTAGTTTAGAGTGACAAATCGTACCAGCGTACTTTGAAGTCAAAATGCATATCCGCTACGCAAATTGCATGCAGGTCTGCTTATTGATAGAACGGTGGACCACTTTACCTTCTGCCTTGTCAGTCCCCTCACCTCAAAATCTATCTCCTCAAAAATGGTAGCGTTAGCTAATAATTTTCCACCGGAGCTTTAGCTAGCTGGCTAACGTTGCGTTCTCTCCTGCTGTGTTCAATGACTCAATTCATCAAGCTGTAGCTAACGTTAGCCAGGGCCGGATTGGGACTCATTTTCAGCCCTGGAGTTTCATGCCTTAGACTGGCCCACTTTAATTCACGACTGACTATATTAAAATAATGTAATTAAAACCTCAGTATATAAGTCTGCAATAGTGCACGGTTCTCTACAGCCTTGTAATTGTATTTTTCAAAAATATCTTCAAATACCCATGATAGTACAAATGATAATACCAAAAAAAAATGCTAAAATTTGATATAGAGTTATTTTTATAGTTATAATAATGATTTTAAAATGTTAACCATTGACTAATTCTCTAGCCATCTAGTGGCTGTAGTTAAAAATTCATGTTATTTTAATTTTTATTTAATTAAGTGTTTGCTTTCCAGTAGATGGCAGTAATCGTCCACTAAACCCAGGCAAATTTTTCATGTCTATCACTATGAATGATATTTAGAAATGTAGATCTTTATTAAAGTGGATTTAACATTAAAAAAAAAAAAATTACATGTTACAAAATCACATTTTACTGTCTGGTTATGTAAGCTAGTTGGACAGAAAAATTAATATTGTTGGCCAATGTGTAATAGCATAGCAAGCAACATAACATATTACGATATGAGTAAGTTGGTTACTATTTAGGTTACTTAAATCGGCCTCCGGTGGCTTAGACCTTTTGCCTTACCATAATTTAGCGTTGATTTAGAACTTGTCCCGCTGTCCCTACAGACGTCACCTCATCCGTTCTTCTCGTATACTTTTGAGTGAGTTGTCTTCTCCGGGCGCACACTCCGAGTCCCTCCCGACCAGGTTAATTTACCCACCGAGTGACATGATATCATTGACGTTACGTGCAAGTGAGCGGTAAAACCCCGATCGCGCGTTCGTTTGTTTGCCGTTGCCCATGTCGTCCAGGCCTAAATCCGTCACTGACTGGTTTTAAGGAAAAAGTTAGGCTACTCAGCTTAGTACATTTGGCCGCGTCCACAGTTTCTAGAGCATCCATATTTCAACCCAGTGCCATGACAACACCGGCCCTCGCGGCCAAATAAACAGAACGGCCCACCGGGAATTCACCCGGTGCTCCCGATTAGCCAGTCCGGGCCTGACGTTAGCCATATACCCTGATCAGTGCCCTGACTACTGAACTAGGGAGCTGATTGAGACACACGGTATGTCAACAGAGCTCCTGGGTAACTTAACTTAGATATACCAGAAAATATTAAAATTATTGAAACCATCACTCACCAAATTCAGTCACTGACCGTGTGTCTCAATCAGCTCCCTAGTTCAGTAGTCAGGGCACTGATCAGGGTATCAGACACATTCACTTTCATTATATACTGATTCACGACCTAGGGAGCTAGGGAGCTGATTGAGACTCAGGGTGAATGTCGCGCTCCCTTCTGGCACGCGCACCTGTTCGCAGTTCACTGAAAATGATTTTCATGCCTGTTAAATCCATTAAAATATGCTTTTTTCAAAGATCAGTCTAATCGCATATAAATCACAGGACACATAAAGTGGCAGTTTTCAGATTTGTGAGCCTTGTACTTCGTAGTTTCCCACCCATTACAATTTTAACCAATAATGTTTTAAATAAATGTTTTTTGTAATATGTAGTTTGTTTCAATGGCATATCCAAAAAGTAAAATACATGTGTTCACTTAGTTCACCTAGAGCAGTGGTCGCCAACCCGTCGATCTTTATCACTGTTCCAGTAGCTCGCGAAAATAACAGAAATATGAGTACAAAAATACATTACATGTCTCTAGTCTTTTTACTGTATTTTTGTATTTATTTTTCTGTTATTTTCGGGAGCTACTGGGACAGACAAAGGCAAATAGCCCACATCATGTCTGAGTCTGTAAACGGACGCAAAGAGGAGAAAATTCAGTAGCAGGCAGAGCAGCTCACTGTTCACGATGCTCGAAATATAGGAAGGAAATTTAAATATTGAACTGGGGGTGAGGGCGTATGTGAATGCATCTCTAAAAGGAGATCAGTCTTCAGAAAGATTTCGATGGCGATGGCATTTTATTTTCCTCTGACCTCCGAATAAAGTAGCTAATTATTAGCGCATTTCAGCATTGTTTACAGCGGTAACCAAGGAAACACTGTATCACTGCTGCTCCATAAGCGCCACCTCCTGTCAGAGAGTGAATTTACATCCCATTCAGCCTGCTGTTTTTGTTTCATCCTTTTTTTGTGTGTGTAGCAATTATAATTTCACAAAGATAAAGTCAGACCGTTCTGTTTTTGCTTTAAATCTTTAGATTAAATCTAATTAAAAAAACTAAAACAAAAAAAAACTGCTCATGCAACGTGCATAGCATCTTTGTTTGGATTGTGATTAAAAAGCAGTGGTTCCCTCTAATTTGAAATGGCTATGTATTTTTGTTTATTATAATAATATTAATAATAATTATCTGCAACCAGTATCAGAATCGGCCAATTTGCTTGTAAAAATAAATAAATAAATAAATCAGAATCTTGGCCAGAAAAAAATACTAAATACAATCTGGGCTGTCTTTCTCTATCAAGTAGATCTTGTCTTTTAAAAAGGTCGAGGTCAGGGATCTTGGGCTTAAAAAGGTTGGTGACCACTGACCTAGAGCAATTTACTCAGCATGTTAAATTCCTGTGGACCAAAACTGTGGTGCTGAAATCCAGCAACTCGAAAGAGTTTCTCTGGGCTCGATTTAAACGTGAGTACTGAATATGTGGTTTAATATTTATTTGTGCAAACACTTAAAATCCAAAGTAAAAAAAGAAAAAGAAAAAAAAAGAAAATATGGTAATGTGGGGAAAGGGGGATTCCCAGAATTCTGTAGGCAACAAGCCATATTAGCGTTTTTTGTAATTGGTTATGTACATTTGTTTGGGTTTTGTTATTTATTTAAAGTGTGTAATGCTTATGTGTGTTAACATTAGAGTTTTTGTGTTGGTAACATAATACTCTGTAACCTACTTAAGTTATTACTGACTATATTTGTTGCAATTGACAATTTTAGTGTAGCCTATGTAAAATGGGCCGTCACTGATATACTTGTATGTCATCGTCTTGTATTTCTACGGTAAAGTTCTGGAAACCACCCCTGGCAGTTTATTTACCTTTTTAACCGTAAAAATCTGATATTCTCCCTCATGCTTACCTCGGGTGAATGTCCACTAGCAGTACCAGCGTTTGCATGGTGATCACGTCTATGCGTTTGCAGTGAAAGCGCGCTACTTTGAGCACTTTCAGGTACGTGACGCAGAGCACCACTGACACCAGCAGGAACGTGAGCGCGTGCAGCACCAGTGTGTATATCACGAACTGGGTCTTGGCATGGACCGCCCTGCCGTTACAGAGTGTGCACGAAGCGTACAGCTGATGGTAGCCCACCCAGGAGAGGCACGCGGCAACCACAGAAAAGGACAAGGAGTGCACCCACGTGTAAGCCAGAGCGATCACAGCGTCCCGGTGACGGATCCTGGAATGATAACTCAAAGGAAACACCACAGCAACCCACCGATCGATGCTGAGCGCTGCCATACTCAGCATGGAGTTGGTAGTCAGGAAAGTGTCCAGAAACCCGACTACCTGACAGAAAACCTGTCCTCCGGGATGCGCTTTACTCAACACCCCGAAAAGAGTCAGCGGCATGCTGGAGGCGGACAGAAGCAGGTCGCAGAACGTTAAATTGAGTATAAACAAGCCTGGAACCTGCTTGCGAATTTCTGCATTGTACAGGAAGCAGATCAGCACCAGCACGTTGGACAGCAGCGACACTACGATGATCACGACAAGTAGGACAGAGAGCGCGAGCTCTGCGGTGTGCATGGTGTTCCCCGCTCTTAAAGCCCCCAACTTTGAACCGCGACTCCAGGACAGTTCATGACGGGGAACTAAATTGCATCAGTACAACTTGTAGATCCCTGGACGTGATATCCAGCGGTGCACGGGTGGTCGATGCACTGCTCTCCATGACTCTGATCTCCGTTTATTCCGCGAAGAGTTGGCATAATCCATCCGAGCAGTTGATTCGCGAAATCTCAAGACTGGACGATTAATCCGCGCTCCCTCGCAACCCTAAATGAATGCCTCGCGCAATTGCGCAGCTCGGTTTTGCGCGCGCTTCTAATGCAGAATTCGCCCTTGAAGCAGCTTTATATGTCAAAATGTCACCCCCACCCCCCAACACTCACACTCACGAAATGCTAACACGTGACTAGCGTCAAAGTAATCGTCAGGGAATTGATATTTTGAGGAGACTAAATTTAGAAAGTGTTATATTTTTGGAAGGGAACTCTTTCACGTCACGATGAGGCAAAATCCCGGGTCTCCTGGTGCAATTTTATGTTTTGCTTGCGCACACAGCTTCATTCACCCTAAAAGATCAAGAAGTGCAGTATAGTCACTTTTTATGCATTTAGAAACACGATGTGTAACACATTTAGTTTGTAAATTGGTGGTTTGTAGAACTATATGTCTCAGACTTTGGTATAATATTGACATATTAACCTACTTCGAATAAAGACATTTCTAAACTGTGTAAATTAGTGTCAAGGAGTATACACTAAACACATGTATATTGGCCAGAATTCATTGTGTAATGAAAAGGACATCCTCTTAAGACATGAATATCAGGCACATGTTAATATACTGCCTGAGTTTGGCTGAGGACATTTTGTCCTCACCATTTAACATGCTGAGAGACACGCTAAAGATTTGTATGAAAACTGGAATTTTAAATTATAATCTCTGCCAATCAAATATTTGATTAATTTCAAATTATTTCTTGACAGGGTAAAAAATTATCTGATTAACTGAGAGCAGCTCTTCTTAACAGCAAATGGAATAGCTAGAGGCAGACACAAAGAGAAATAGAGAGTGAAGGAGAGATTTGAGGTCTAGCACCTTGCGACTTTTAATCAAAGCTTTGGTAAAGTATTGATTTAAGCTACCTTGGGGAGAAATAGGATGTATTTATTGTTCAAGCCAAATCGTTTCCAGTATCCATCTGCACAGGGTTTGCATGCTCTAAATTGAACAGAGAATCATGTTTCTGTTGAATTCTTTTAATGTTTGCAATGTTTTGAGAGTGCAGTTTAAAAATGTGCCTGATGTAATGTTTTCACAAACATGTTTAGTAGATACTTGGTTATATTGAGGTGTTAACACATACCACACTTTTTTTTTAGCATGTTTTTAAATGTGCCATATCAATAATAATGAATGTAGTATTACTAATAAGAATAAGAGCCTATGCTGTGACTTGGCTCCACTTTTGAATACGAAAATAGAGATTGAGTTTGAGGGGAGATCCAAGCTTGATGCATTTGGCTCTTGTTTGTTTGTCTGCGGGATATGTCAGAAGAATTTCCTGTCACTTTGTGTACATGAATTTGTATATGAATTTGTGCATGCCATGTGCACGTGTCTGTGTGAGTGCACGTGTGTATGGTTGCCTGTTGACATGTAGGGCACCACTTTAATTAATGTCTTACCATAAATTCAAAATGGAATTTATGGAATATTTCATCTTTTATCATGTGCACATCTTTTTTTATTTATTTTTTTATTCATGTGCCCTCGTAATCTTTAGTCAAAATAACTTACCCTCTTGCAGCGACGTGTTTACGGGCATGATGGCAGCACAACCCTTCACTCATTTGAGATCACAGCAATAGCAAACCATAATCAACCAGTCAAATCCCAATGGACAAGATCAAGTCATGCCCTTAATTGTTATCTTGTTTGAGAAGCCATTCACTCGGATATACACCGATCAAGCATAACATTATGACCACTGATAACACTGGTTCTCTCTTCATCACGGCACCTTTTAGTGGGTGGGATATAAGGGGAAGTGAACATTTTGTCCTCAAAGTTGATGTGCTAGAAGCAGGAAACATGGGCAAGTGTAAGGATTTGAGTGAGTTTGACAAGGGCCAAATTGTGATGGCTAGTGACGACTGGGTCAGAGCATCTCCAAAACTGCAGCTCTTGTGGGGTGTTCTCGGTCTGCAGTGGTCAGTATCTATCAAAAGTAGTCCAAGGAAGGAACAGTGGTGAACCTGATAGAAAGGTGTCAGAATACACAGTGCATCGCAGTTTGTGCGTATGGGGCTACATAGCTGCAGACCAGTCAGGGTGCCCATGCTGACCCCTGTTCACTGCCGAAAGTGCCAACAGTGGGCACATGAGAACTGGACCACAGAGCAATGGAAGAAGATGGCTTGGTCTGATGAATCACATTTTCTTTTACATCATGTGGATGGCCGGGTGCATGTACATCGCTTGCCTGGGGAACACAGGCACCAGGTGCACTATGGGAAGAAAGCAAGCCGGCGGAGGCAGTGTGATCCTTTGGGCAATGTTCTGCTGGGAAACCTTGTGTCCTGCCATCCATGTGGATGTTACTTTGACACGTACCACCTACCTAAGCATTGTTGCAGTACATGTACACCCTTTCATGGAAAAGGTTTTCCCTGGTGGCTGTGGCCTCTTTTAGCAGGATAATGCACCCTCCCACAAAGCAGAAATGGTTCAGGAATGGTTTGAGGAGCACAACAACGAGTTTGAGGTGTTGATATGGCCTCCAAATTCCCCAGATCTCAATCCAATCGAGCATCTGTGGGATTTGCTGAACAAACATGTCCGATCCATGGAGGCCCCACCTTGCAATTTACAGGACTTAAAGGATCTGCTGCTAACATCTTGGTGCCAGATACCACAGTACACCTTCAGGGGTCTAGTGGAGTCCATGCCTCGAAGGGTCAGGGCTGTTTTGGCAGCAAACGGGGACCAACACAATATTTGGAAGGTGGTCATAATGTTATGCCTGATCGGTGAATGTCACAATAGGGAAGAAAATACTATCACAAAACTTCCGTTTCATGTTGACTTTAACAGTATTCATAACAATAGCACTTTTTGACTGGCACGAAGATGACATTTGAAGTTTTTTCCTTTTACCAGATATTTTGCTGGGGAATTACTTTCTAATTAGAAAGCAACCTTGACATTTACTTTTACGAGAAGATCAGTTTACGCAGACACACACCAGCCCAGATTGTTGTGTTAGATGCATTTCTATTTCACTGCAGTGTCTCTTACAACATAACCCCCCGTTTGCTCTGCAGCATGAAGCGCGCACTCACACACACACACACACACTCTTACTCATACTCATTAGTGGCTCGCTGAGGCCGCGTAAAGATCGCCGCCATCCTCTGTTACCACGGAAATGCCCACGCTGTCTGGGCAGTGGGTGTGTGGTGATCCATCCCATGATCCTTTGTGACAGCATGAACGATTCTGACCAATCAGTGGAGCAGCTGCACAGATCTCGTTATTCTTCTTGAGGGGGCGATACGGCAGCTTGTCTTGATGTGAAACATAGGCTTTTATCTCCATCTCCTTTTCTGCATAAATTAATACATTTNTTTTTTTTTTTTTTTTTAGATCTAATTAGTGTTTTAAAATATAAGCAAATATTGTTTAGTCAGGAAAAATCTGACTTTAAGTGGAGGCTTAATCATTTTGTGTTCCTGTCCACTTTGCTAAATACTTGCCATTGTTTTGTCATATTTGTTTTTATATTATATTATATTACATTATATTATATTAGTCCACAGTCAAAAGCCTCTAATATCAGTGAACATTTTGAGCTTGCAGGAAGCACAGTGGTTGTAATACGTTGGTGATTCTGTTGATGTTGAACTACTGGTATCATTCTTGCCACAGGACATCATGTTCTTTTGGTCCATTGAATTCATGTTTCTACATGGTACAAATGCTGTATAGCTTTACTAAGGGACCCTCATGATTTCCATCTCGCTGGTTTTTTTTCATTGAACTGTTGATCTTTTATATTAATTACTTATATATTTTTCTCAAACTTGACAGTCCATTCATCTAGGCATGCGTTAAAACACTGAGAAGCACAGGTTGACCGAGCCCAAGGCAAGGAGGATGTCAAAATCATTCATTTTAATGTACATATTTCATTGTGTGCTCCAGTGGATTATACTGATGGTAATAGTGTCTAATTAGATGATGCTATTGTTTCTATAGCCCAGAATACACAGCCTGAGATTTGTGTGTACTCTAACTTCCCCAAACCCTGTGAACGTGTGTAATGTACACATGATCTGCTTGGTAAAAACCATGAAATGCTATCCTGTGGACTAGATATATTGCATTCTGGTTCCACTGCTGAATGATTCTGCTAGATTCATTATTGTGTTGCTTGTTGCATGCGATGTAAGCCTTGCATTCACAGTCCAGTTTGTCTGGTGAAATGCTGTATTTCAAAAATTAAGAATCACTTCTGATTATTTAATTCAGCTCATTTAGGTTGTAAAATATTCTGGTCTTCTGCTTTGAGTCCAGGTTTTCTAAAGAAAAAAAGGAAAAGGCTGCAAATACTGCAATACATTGATCTGTGCAATGAGAGTGTTGGTAAAATTCGACTACCAGATTTCATTAGAATGTATTTTTGCTAGTTTCAAATGGGTCTTTTTGTGTCAGGTTCTTTTGCGTGTTTGTGGCTCCATCTGGTGGTTAAACTGGTTAAATGTTTGCCTGCAGTCCTTCTGTAATAAGTTCTGTTGCTTTGGCTTTGGGCTTGAGCTTGATTAAAACTCAGAAGGCAACATTTTATTTATTTATTTGTTATCTGTTTGTTTGAGGGTGGTTGTTTATTTATTATGTATGCACTGCATATTCTGTGATTGTCTCTGAGGCATTTCATCTTTATTTTATATAGCTAATTTATTTTCTTTGGTGATTGAACTGATTAGACACTTACGGATGGAGCCCTGACTGAACAAAGTATAGTCTTCATCTCACAAGCATAATGCTTTCCTGATGAAAATATGTTGTTTTGACCCTAGTTGTTATGTGATTAGATGGGGATTTACTATTTATGGGGCCTAGGCAAAGACAGGAATGGGGCCCTCCTCAAATCAACATATTTACCTGGGATTTCCCCCAACTTCTTCGCAATACCCAGCTTGCACTGTGGTGTTGTCCACTGCTAATTTTGTCTGAAAACAGTCCTGTTATAGTTGTTGGGCTAATTGGCTTAATCGCCTTTTAGGTATTGCTAAGTTCAGCCCTACTTGCAAATAGTAATGTATATGCTTCAATTTGAATAATTGCTTACTTTTCTAGATGTTTGAATGTGAGCTCCTTGTTTTTACCACTAGAGGGAGGGCTTGCCCTTTACTGAAATCATTCAAGTTTGTCATCACTTCTTAGCAAACATAATAAACACATCATCAGCATCCCATAATGTCAATGTGCATTGTCTGGGCACAGACCCAGGGGGCAGAGTATAAGTGCTGTTTGGTCTGTCCACAGAGGTCACAGTCAGGGTTAATCTGTCATGTTTAGCAAGACTGTCAGGGCACTATTGTTTTCCAACTGAGTTTAATGAGATAAATCATAAATAAATAAATAATTTACCCTCATATAGTTCCATACTTTTTTTTCTTCTCTGTGAAACACAAAAGAAGATATTTTGAAGAATGCTGTTTTTGTCCGTATTGTGAAAGTCAATGGAGCTAAAACTTTCAAGCTTCACAAAGGACATACAATTAACACACAATTTATAATTGGACAAAACTTGATAATATGGACAAAACAGCTGAAACCTTATCCAAAATATCTTATTTTACTTCCATTAAAAACGTAAGGGCCAGTTCATGTTTTTGTGTTCTACTGCCAGTAAATTAGTTTCCAAGGCTCTCTCATTGGTGTATGGTGTGCACAGGGCAACTACTAATTAGTACTCATTACTCAGCTGTCAAATAATTAAGCTGTTGTAACATTTGGCTAATTAGCTGAATTTAGATAAACATATTAAAGTACATTTATTATAGTGCTGGACCAACCAGAGCATAAATGTCTTGCTCAAGGGCACAATGGTGTGATAGTTGCTCTTTGTGTGTTTTAACCTTTCAGATTTTGGGTGAGATCTTTAAATACTATGCTACACCATCTCAGAGCGAAGTTACTTCATTCAGACAGGAAGCAGCAAAGAAAGAAAAATACGTTTTAAAGAATTTGTCAAATTATTAGTCAAATTAGTTCTGTCAGCATTCGCTCTAAAACATTATAATAACATCAATGAACTTTTTGTTACAGTGTGAGCAGCTTGCAAGGGGAAGTAAGGCCTCTTAGCTAAACACAATGAGATCCTTCTGATGACCTTTCAAGTGTTGCAGAGGAATGTAAGCAGATCAGGCAGGAATGTGAAAGAGATCGTCCTTCTGAAAACCGGGCTTGTTGGAACTATGGAGAACGGAACTATATTGAACGGAAATCTGTAATTTAACTATTGAGGAGGAAAAAATAGAAAGGTTGGCAACTCTTAAGCATCATAACTGTTCCAGATGTTGAGTAGTATGTCCAAAATTTGTCTTGACATAATAATTTATTGTTTGCTAGTCTGCGACTTGAGTTGTTTATGAGTAGACTTCACCGCTTGGAGTAGAGTTCCATGATATAGATATTTTGGATCTTTTCTCTTGCCAAATGTCTCTCTGTGTCTCTCTTCATCTCTGTTTATCTGTGCTCGGGTGAAACAGTCTGATCGGTGAATCTGCCACTGGGTGTAAGATGATATTTTGTCCTCTTTCTCTCCCCTCTTAGTGTCTTTATTAGCAGGTAATGTCCTAAAAGAGGATTAGAGGAGGAAAAGGAGAGACGTGGTCCTGTGGATGGATGAATGGCATATAGGGGATGGTTAAAGGAGGGAAGGAAGGTTAGGGTAAGAAGAAGACGAAAGAAGAGATCACACTGCTCGGGGATATTTGGGGGATTATCTATTTGACGTATATGAGTGAGACAGACAGACAGAGAGGGCAGTCAACTCTGCCAAATACTTTGTATAAAAGTATTAATTTTGTAAGGACAAGGTTTGGGGTAGTTTGGAATGGTCTGAGCCCCACTATTAGAAGCTGGAATCCCCCATTAAGGAATTCAAAACAAAAGGTTGGAGATAAATCTATAAATGTCTCAACAGGGTTTTCTGTGTTTACTTTTCCTTTCTTTCTTTTTTTTACACTATGGTCGGAGCACCGCACATGACATGCAGAATAAAAAGAAGATATCTACAAATTAGTTTACATGATTAATTTGTGGGAAACGTTTATTAACATTTTTATTTGCAACAAGTTCTTAGTTTACACTTTAGATTAGGGGATGCAGAAGGCTTTGTAAATTATTTATTCATGCGTTTACACGTCATCTATAATATGTTAAACACTTTGTAGTGTGTACTGCAGTGTAAGTGCTGACTGTTGGAGGTATAGACAGCCGGAGTCTTTAACTCTGTGCACCTGATGTGAGCTTCAGTGGAAGGTAAAACCGGTTCAGAAGTTGACTTTATCACTAGATCCCACACACTCCACACGCTCCACAAGTCTGTGCTGATGAATGAAAGGATTTAACATAACCCACTGGAATCACCTGACTGTAAGGCATTTGTAAATGTTTATCCACTTCAAAACAAATAAATTACTCTTCTTAAAAATAGTGCTTTAGCATACCTGCATGTTTGTACTTTTGAACACAGACCAGCTTAGAACTTCATCAATAAATCATATACTGATAATTTACTAATGGTTTGTTCATCATTTGTTCATGATTAATAATTGTTTATTGAGATAATGATACTAAAACAATTTATGACATACTTACATTATTTATCACTTATAAATAATTTATCAACTAATCACTTATAAACCATCTACTAATGATCTGTTTGATTTATTTCATGATTTACACATTTTTAAAGATCATTTACAACACCTTTGTAAATCGGTAGCATACCACTTATTAATCATTTTTGAACATATAGCCATGTTTTGTAAATGATTTGTTCACCACTAACTAATAACTTATAACTGACTTATAACTGAATTAATAAAACAGTAATAAAATGTTAACATATCACTTATTAATCATTTATGAATGTATAGCCATGTATTGAAAGTGATTAGTTCATCATTAATAATTTAGAAATTACTTAAGTGTATGTTATTATAAAGTGTTACCATCAATTCCCTTTATGGAGACAAAAAATTTGATTTTTACTTCAGGAACTAAACTGTTGCACTCTATTAAAGGAATAGTTCACCCAAAAATGAAAATTATCCCATGATTTACTCACCCTCAAGCCATCCTAGGTGTATATGACTGTCTTCTTTCAGACGAATCACAATCAGAGATATATTTATAAATATCCTTAGTCCTCCAAGGTTTATAATGGTTGTGAATGGGGGGGCCGCGTTTTGAAGTAAAAAATTATGCATCCATCCATAAAAAAAGTTATCCATACGACTCCAGAGGGTTAACAAAGGCCTTCTGAAGCGAAGCGATGCGTTTTTGAAAGAAAAATATCCATATTTAAACCTATAAATTCAAATAACTAGCTTTTTGCAGACTATCGTACGCAGAATGCGCAAGTCGACTTGCACCAAATGAGTAATCCTCTGACGCGATGATGCAGGATGTAGGAGTATTGTTAGCTTCTCGCGGTTCAAACAAATAGGGCTGTGCAACAAATTTAAGCTCCTTATATCAAAACCCTCCAAATTTCTCTTTAAAAACGATCGTTTTAGATTTGTTTTGCTCTATCCTCTGCGCCTCCGCATTCATCATTACGTTGTGTATCAGGTCAAGGGATACTCTTCCACTGCAAATCAACTTGCGCATTCTGCGTTCGGTCGTCCGCCGGAAGTTAGTTATTTCAATTTATAGAGTTTTAAATATGGATATTTTTCTTACAAAAACGCATTGGTTCACTTCAGAAGGCCTTTATTATCCCCCTGGAGTCGTATGGATTACTTTTTTTATGGATGGATGGCTTATTTTTGACTTCAAAACACGGCCACCCCCATTCACTGCCATCCTTGGAGGATTAAGGATACTTTTAAATATATCTCTAAATGTGTTAGTCTGAAAGAAGATAGTCATATACACCTAGGATGGCTTGAGGGTGAGTAAATCATGAGATAATTTTCATTTTTGGATGAACTATCCCTTTAAGAAACAGTGCAGTGGAATGCAAAACGCGCACTGTGAACGAGTGCCATAATGAAGGTCTTTATATAATGACCCAGGTGTACACCAATTCTGGATAATTGAGGATATAAAGTCATTCATGGCAGCAACGCTGAGCTTCAGGGTCATGGCTGGGCCAACAACGGTACTGAATTTTCAAATCTTTTTCGTCACTCACACATAACTGAGGCTGGTTTGAAACCGATTCAATGTGGCAAACTAAAAATGTCTCTTCCCTGAACTCTCCACCTGCGGAAGTGTCTACAGCTTTAGTGTAACCTGCCCTTCTGGAGGTTAATGTGAGGGAAATCAGATTTGGGTAGGAAGCATCTCTAAGCCTTTGGAAAGTAGAGGAGCAGAGCGTAAGAAAGAGCTTTTTGTGTTGTGCGAGGATTGAACGCTACGCTGTATGGCCAATTGACTTCTTCTCCAATTCATCAAATGCACTGTTTACCTAATCTGTCATAGCATTTCAAAACGCATTAAAACCGCAGGTAGATAAGCTCAGCATTCCTACTCCTGAGTCAGGATAGTCTTACCTTCACCAAAAAGGCAAACCATTTCTCTCTCTCCCAGAGGATTAGCTCTTGTGTGAAATGCATACTGTAAAGTGCTACCACATCTTGCTTAAGGACAATTCCACCCACCCCTTCCAGATAAATAAAGTATTATTGTGCAGTTAAGGAAGATTAGAAGTTAGAGCAGGGGGTTGGTGCTTGTGAGTTGGGGGATTGCGGATATCTGAAATTGAGTTTAATGCCACGCTTATCTGAATTCTTCTCGTCTTTAATAGTGCACACTGTTGTGTGTGGCAGAGGGGGAGGAAGCAGGGAGACGGGGTCGTATCCTCTACAGTAGGGCGCAAGAAGGAAATTGTGAATTGAGTTGCATTAAAGCCTCTTTTTGTAAAACAAGACCGACAGCAAAGTGAATTGGCATGGCAGGACGTGGAGGAAAGGGCCAGATGCGAGGTGTCGGTTGCAAATTGAACTTGGACGGTGTGCGAGAGGCCCGTCGGGTGTTATACAAAGTGCTTAACACATCATTCATGTCATCCAAGGAATAAAATAAACGAGGATGTGCTGTTTCACCGTATTTCACGTTTTCATTTCCAGACTATCCAGAGCAAAAAATATGGGTAGACAGGATAATTCACCCAAAAAAGGAAAATTGTGCAAATATGTATTCACCCCTATGTCATTCCAAACCAGTTATGATTTTCTTTCTTATGTATAACACAAAAGAAGATAGTTTGAACTTAGATGGTGTGTGAGAAGACACACACACATCTTTACATTTTTCATTTGTTGGGGGAAAAAGCAGTTTGCTTAAAATTCATTATTGTTGTTTTGGACCCCATTGATTTTTACTGTAGGAAAGTCAATTATTATTATTATTTTTTTTAAATATCTTCTCGCACACTTGTAAAGTGCAAAATATCATTCAGGTTTGGATCAACATGAGGGTGAGGAAATAAAGACATAATTTTACTCTTTGGGTGAACTATCCCTTTAACGACTCGATATTAGACTGAGAACCAAGTCATTGAAGTCAAAAGCCCACTCAAACTGGCTTTAGGTCTGCCGTATTATTCAGACGATGACTCACCCCTCCATTTTGTTTTCTATGGGTTTCAACTTTGAACTTTTAATCAGATAATCTTAATTTCCTTCTGCTCTTTACTGTGGCAAGTCAGTTACCATGGAAACAGAGGACCAATGTAGCCAAGAAGGGCTTATGCCCTGTGCCTGAGCTGTTTGGCCTGCTATCACAGAGCGCACACACACACGTTTCCAGGTAGTGTTGATTGATTGGGTGATGATGAGAGGTAAGGATAATCTGAATATTTAGTTAAGGCCATCCGGATGCTATTACCTTTCCCCGCAGGGGTTTCTTCTGGAAAGGGAGGGGATAAAGTGTGCTCCTATGAGGTTCATTTCAACAGGCACTTATTTAGGCGTACAACGCTGCTTTCTGCTATCTCACTGTGCACAATATGAAAAAGAGGAGAGGAAGTTAATCACTTTTTAGTGCTCACTCTTAAGCTTTTGATCTAGTTCAAGGTTTTTGATGAAACTGTATTGCTGCGCTCTCAAAATTAAGTCATATCACATTATAGAGTCTCAGCTAGTTCTCTCAGTGTCATATAATACATATAATGTGCGTGTAGGCCTGTATGAGCGTAAGGGAGGTAAATATTTGTCATTCTTCAGGCTGAGAAGAGCAGGAAGATCTGATACAAGTACAAAAGGCTTACAGTGACCCTTCACCACAAACAGACTGAAGCTGATGAGGGATATAATTAGGGAGCGTTCATAAAATACCCATTTACGGTCTCGGACATGCAGAGACAGAATCAAAGCTGGAGTCAGATCAAAGAAGACAGAGGAGCTTTTCTGGCATGATGCAGCAGATCTTATTAAAAAATTATCTTGATACTGTAATATGTGTAAACTATTTTTATAGGTTTCTTCAAGTGCGTTTTTGCCTGCTTTGAGCAAATAGAGGCTTTTTTTCTTTCTTTCTTTTTTTGGTTTTGGAACTAATAGTAAAATAAAAATGCTCCAACAATTAGTAATCTGAGCAAAGTTATCACCAAAAATTTCAATCTGCCAACCACTGCGACCTGGCAAGCAGCACAATCTGATCATACTGTCAACCAAGTTTATTAGAAGAATGTCCATGCACTGAAAGACTGACAGGGGCTCTCTTCCCCTGGCTGGGCTGAAACAGAGGTTAATTGACAAAAGAAACCGTGTGTGTGTGTGCGTCAGTCCGTTCATGTGGGTGGATATGGCTGTGTGTCTGACAGGGTAATTGCCTTGTTAAAAGAGAAACGGAGGCAATATTTTGAAAGAACCACATCCCCATATAATCCGCCTTTGAGAATGGTGAAAGAGTGAAGGATGCCTCTTAGATCAATTGTACAGTCATTTCAGCTATTTAGAATCAGCTAAATTCTGTTATAAGAGGCCATTTGGGTCCAGACAGAAATCTGCTTTGTTCCTTCCAACTTTGTCAAATCATTCTTTTCCGTCAACTTTTTGAAATGGATTTAGTCCCACAAATATGTTGAAAAATGCATTTTGTTTGAAAAATTTCACATTTTTATATTTTATGCACCAACAATGGCAGAAAATCTCAATTATCAGACATTTAAAATTGTCACTTCTATAACTTAAAAGTAATGCAACTATTTCCTTCTGTTATTCCACATATGACACGTAGGTGTCACTGTAGTTATACACTTTGTTGTGTTTCTTAAAAATTTAGCTTATTAAACATGGCTGCAAAAACACATTTGAAAGAATACACAGCAGTGTTTCATGCGCACCTGTGTGAATACAGTTCATTTAACGTTTTTTGAAGGATTGCATTTTTAAAAAAATCTAAATTAAGTTAATCCTATTTTTAGGGACTTGACAGGACCCCATAAGGGAAAGCATTTTATCAAACCACCCACTTGTTGAAATTGCTTTGACCATTATTCATATTAACACAGAGATTTCCTTATAATTTTATCATTTGCTTTGATGCAAAGCACTTTTGATCATTTAAATATACAACAGTAGAATGTGTTATTTCCACACAGTACTCAGTTTACCTCCGTAAAGTACCGTGCATTCCACTGTAATTCTGTTTCCTTGAAAGTTGGTTCATTATCAGCCGTTCAATCTATCTGTGCAAAACCCCAGTGTGAGGTTTGTAAATTTATCATTCTATCTATTCATTCCTCTCTCTGTTTATGCACGCAGAGCTATTCAAATGTTTAAAGAGTTACAACAAAAGTGCAGAGGCTGAAACAGGTGGAGAGGATAAAATTAGGAAAATGAGTGCAAATGTACATGGTCAGGAATCAGATGGCACACCGGTCACAGGGATATCACTTTCTTTAAGCTGCAGAGAGGATAACAATTAAGTCCTGGATTTACCGTGCGCCAACTTTACTGCGAACATAGCATGACAACATGCATTATCTGCTGTGTAAATAAGCAAGACTCTTTTAGCATCTCTATACTTTGTAATTACCATTTATTTGCATCTTGCTGAGGAACCATAACCGGATATGCAAACAAACACTGAATAAGACACTGAATAATAATATTCAAAACAAACCTCTGTAGAAAACCGCGAAACACTATATTCTAAAATGGACTTGTATCCAACTTTACTATCCTTTCTGAAATGGCTTATCTTTTTTCTCTTTTCATAGGACCTCTGACCTAAGCACTTAAACCCTGACCCCTGGGAGCCGGCTGACAGAAAATGAGATTAACTCCCATTAGTTGGCTGCTCAGTGAGGCTTTGCGCTTCGCAGGCTGTAGTTCTCCAAAATATAGTGCTTTTCATGGTTGGAGGCAGTCAATTACAATAAATACACTTCAGGACCCCATAGTGTCAGTGTATTTCACTGTGAGGAAACGATTCTGGTTATAAGCTGGAAGAAAATTGTCTTGGTAAGGTAATACAATGATGGAAATGTAAAGTGAAATGATCTTAATCTCAGCTGCTGAACTGGCCATTTGGCTTCTGTGATGTGGATGCATGTGATCAGTTATCAGGCAGATAGTGGCCGGTCAGAGGTGAGGTCAATACGTTCCCAGCCTTGGTAAAACAGGTGTACACACAGCCTAGGTTACATACATAGGAGTGTGAGTGTGTGTCCCACAGGACCAGGTTCACCGAAGGGGGGACTGTGTGTTTCCTGTACTCAAAGATGTCTTTGAGAATCAACCTAGTGAAACATGGCCCTCACTCTTGAAACCCTAACTACTCTTGACACACTCTCATGCAGATACAAATGATACTGTCTTGTATATAGGAGGTTTATATGGATATATCAGTTGGGTATGTGCGGATAAATGCAAGTGTGTGCATAGAAAAGGGAAAGTTTGTGTGTGAGTGAGAAAAATAAACCTTGAGACACTAGATGCCAATGTGAACAGGCTCTTTCTTTTACTGTTTCACTCTGTGAATCCAAACAACACTTTTATTCATCCA
>RJVU01059333.1:9778389-9814908 GCA_003731715.1 Anabarilius grahami | reverse complement strand
CCCTGAATGTAGCCGCACCTGAACTGCTTTACCACGGGGGCTTGTTCAGAGCAGTATGAGGGGCAACGAGGCCTGAAACCAATCCCTGTTCGGGATCCCACCACTTCCTCCCAATTGTTCCCAACAAAGCCGGACAGGCATAAATGGGCTGCTATCTGTGTCACAGGAAAGTGGAGAGCAATTTGTTTCCTATTAAACAGGACTGTCAGTTCAGTTTCTCATCTTGTTTTTTCTCACTTGCTGTCTTAGCTTGTTTTGTTGTTGTTGTTGTTTTTTTTGACTTTTTTTTTTTGTTTGTTTCTGCCAGGCCAAAGTGTCACTCAAGGTTTCCCCCCGACAGCTAAGTGGCTCGGACCTCCCTTTTAAACCTGAGAACGCACCTGTTTCACTTGCACAGGTAATTGTAAGAATGTAGAGGGGAGACCTTGGGGGTAATGGATTCAGAATAGATGCTCCAACCAACACAAACACACACACACACAGCTTGAATATGGTACTGAAGAGCCCTGTTTTGCAGTTCTGTAGGCTGCACCTGCTAAGTGGGTGATCTGTCTACCCCCAGTTCATGTGAGGGTCACAACAGCTTAATGTGACCCCCATCCTCTCCCTTTCTTTCTTTCCCTCTCTCACACACAGTCTCAACACAGACCACATCTGCCGTTATTCTGCCTGAGGTGAACAGTTCAATGCGCGTTCAGACAGACACAGTAGTTAATAACGGTTTAAATAGACGACTTCACATCTGTTTTTACCGCACTGTTGTTATTTCATTCCGGTCTATATAATTTGTACAGCTTGTGACATCATCTCCCAGATAAATGAATGGTGCTTTATTCCATATCTAATTGCAAACGCATCACACTACCAGTCAAATGTTTGGGGTCAGTAAGATTTTTTATTTTGAAAGAAATGAATAGAAGGACTTATTAAAACTTATCAAAAGTGACAGTAAAGACATTTATAATGTTACCAAAATCCTGATAAAAATGTATCAGTTACGACAAAAGCATTAAGCAGCACAACTATTTTCAACACTGATGATTATAAGAAATGTTTCTTGAGCACCAAAGCAGCATTTTAGAATGATTTCTATAGGATCATACCGCTGTTTGAGCGGTAATTTATATGTGGACTATGTAGGGCAAAAACATGTTGTGGATGGATTAATGATATTAATTTATGCTGAAATGTTTGGAATTTCCCATTACTTAACTGTGTATGTGGGCCTTGTAACACGGAAATATAATCCATAACTTTGCTAAAGGTGTAAAGGATTTGCATAGAGATATGATCAAGAATGTGACAGAAGACTGTTGGATTGTGAAGAATGACCACGACAGATAAAAAATAATATAATGAAAAAAATTATCAATTAAAAATAGCTATTTATGCTAAAGGATAATAAACACATACAATTTCAGCATATATATGTGAGAAATATTAGATTCGAAGTCTTTCTTCACAGGCTGGTTTGCATGCACATATTGCCTGTATGGAAATGCATGTAAATAGAGTTTTCTTACAATGATTTGTATTGTTAGTTAAGACAAACACCTTATTTTTGGCTCGAAATTAACTATTTTAGTTTAATATCAATTGTTATTGTTTACAGTATATCAGTATTTTCTTACAAGTATGTTTGTAATGGAAACCCCAGCCTTGTTCAACAGACAATGATTTCTATTGTTAATTAAGAAACATCTGACTTTTGGCTTGAGATTAACATTAATTAAACATCTATGACATGATTAACAATATTGATATCAACATTGTACGTATCATTATGCTATTATGTATCTTTGAAAACCCCTGCCCCATCTACCAGACTCTATGGCACTACATTAACTACTGAACACATATGGTTCAATTCATTTGCCAATGAGCCCCGTTTAAAGAGGTACGATGGATGAGGGATTAAAAAAATGGTTGGGGAAAAAAGATTGGATGAAAAAAATGACCCTCTCTCCACTCTCCTTTTGTGTGGGGAGTCTGGAACCCCATCTGTGTGAGAGGAGAGGCGTGAAATGTTCTGTAATTACTGGTAATGATGTCCTAAGATCAGAGACTCAGCCCAAACAAGGTAATTACATGATAAATGTGTGTATGAGCACACTGACCTGGAGTCAGCAGGGCCTTTGAGACAGGCACACGATGGACAGCTAACAGAGATATCTGTTCAAAAGGCCCACTGGGACCTGCATAGATCTCTATTGTCTGAAACACTGTCTCTTGGTAACAACATGGATCAGGGTTCAGCAAAGGGCATGTGTGCCGAGGCTGTGTGTGTGTGCGTGCATATGCATGCAAAAGTTAAAATTTCCTTCTAAAATACAGTAATATTTATAAAATATGGGGTGGAGTGGAAAATGATTTATTAGATTTGTTTTTGTATTTTTATTAGAATTATTTTAATTAAAAAATATATGTGGATTTTTTATTCAATTTTATTTTATATATACAAAGGAATATGTAGATGTGGAGGGGGTGGGACTGTGCTGGGCTAGTGTCAGGGGTTAAGTGCCTCACTCAAGGACACAACATTAGTGGTCAGAGTTGGGAAGATCCTCAGCGATTTGTACTTGGATCTTCTAAGTTATAGTTTGCAGTCCTTATTTAGCCTCCAGTATATTGCTTTGGTTCAAACCGCTAGGTTATACACATATACTTATTATATATGACCTCTTTATGAGAGATGTACATTCAAGTAGGTAAACAGTGCATGTTTATTTTAATTTCTAGATTTATGACTTTTTGTTTGGTTTCGATATATATTACTATACTGGATTTCCACATGATAAGCATGGCCTTGTTTTCATGTAAATGGTGAGATGAATTGCCAGCTTTTCATTTCCATAATCTACAGTATATGATTTGCCCTAATCAATGTGATGTGGCTTAACTGTGCTTTCAGCCCTAGATTTGACAGTTGTGTCCTTGCTTTGAATGGATGTGGGGACAGAAGGCTCCAGAGAGACAGTTAAAGTCCACGATCACAGAGGCCATGGCAAATAACTGATCCTCTAGTGCTTCACTTTTTAAATGCAAATAAGGCCCTGCAGAGCAAACAGGTCACATGTTTTCTTTTGTCCTCTTTAGGTTTAGAGTTGTTTGTAATGTTATTCATCTGTTCTTTAGAACTGTTTCGGTGACTTTACAGAATGCATGGTAATTAGATCATTTAAATTCTAAGACCTTGTTTTTCAAAAATCTGATAGTCATGCAAAAAATATATTTTGAGACTATTACAGTAACTTCAAATGAGGAATCATAGTCAAGAAAAAACAGCCTGGATTTGCCTGAGATTTGCCTAACCTCTGAAAAACAATGCCAGCTTTATTGATGAGTATTTTATGCTCCGTAAGCTTGGCTGCCGTTATACAAATGACTGTTGTATTGCACTCAGGTCGTAATGAAAGAGGATATTAAACATTATCGCATTTTATCTGTTTATTCATTAGCCCAATTCCAACCAATATGCCTCGGCAGTTTTAAGGGGAAGCATGCCTGGATTTTACATCTGCATTATTATTTACTTCATACAAGAAATGTCATGAATTGTTAATTTACTAAAACATTGTAATGCATAATATAATGATAAATCTTTTATAAAGTATGTTGACTACAATACAAAACCAAAAATATGTGTAGAAGTGTGAATGTGACCCACCAATACCCCATGTCACCTATAGATGGCGACAGTGCCTAATTTTCTGTCTCCATAGAGAGGATTAGATTTAAAAGCCCTCACTATACTATATATATATTTTATATATATATAATTTTACTTTTTAATTGCATTTTATTTGGAAGATTATTTTTTTCAGAAATGCTTTCCTCTTAATATGAATATTATGGGACAAACAAATGTAAATAGAGAAGAGATAAAGATATGGATACCATGTAAATTACCTGATTTGTATGGGTGATAGACTGTCTCAGACCCCTCTAAACATACACAAGCCCAGTAAAGGTTTATGTCTGTTAGTTTTATGTCGAGATAAAAGAGTAGTTGGTAAACAGATAACTGACATATGACAAGTATTAGGGAAATGACGGTACACACAGCACACATCTGTGGGAGTATAAAAAAGAAATGGCGTGTGGAGGAAATAAAGGGACAGAAAAAGGCGGAAAATGAATGAGAGAGGGGGAAAAGGACAATTTGTCACAAAGTCACCCGCATAAAGGCGGAGAAATGCGCGAAATGCAGTAATTGCGTGAAGCAGTCAGTGTGTGCTGAATAGGAGCGCTGAGAGTCGGATTCTGCTTCCGTGATGCGCGCGATCGGAGGCATCTTCAAGAGCGTCTGCGTGAATATGTTACTCATTACCGCGGCCAGATAAAAAGCTAGAGAATGCAGAGCGATTGTTCTCTAGTGCTGGAGAAAGACAGTCCTCCCCTCTTCATTAGCGCTAGAGAGAGATCAGGGAGCGAGTGTAATGAAGAGAGGGATCACTCGGTAATGTTTACCCGGCGACGCAGATGAAGTTGACGGCATAGCGAGCGCGGTTTCCCGGCAACTGTCTCTTTTACGCGGCGCCAGAGACTCGGCCATTATTAATACACAGACGTGTATTTGGGTGGTGAACAGACTGGACAGTGACACAATGACCACAGCCACCAAATTAGTGTCTTTGAGTCTTAATGCACTGTGAAGAATTACTGACAGCTGAAGTGTCTTTAAATGTACAAGAATCTTACAAATGTAGTTAGATTTCCAAGTGATTTGCATTTGTTAATTTCTTTAATATATAATCAGAGGTTGGCTAACTCTGGATTTACAGGTGTTTCTGATGGTGTGGAGAGTCATATATAAAAAATATAGGCATCTACGATTCCATGAAGAATCTTTAAAATCCATAGAACATTTCCATTGCACAAAAGTTTATTGTTTAGAAGGGTTCTTTAGATTATTAAAATGCTCTTTACACTTAGAAAAAAAGGTTCACCGAAAGTTCTTTGGGGGAACCCAGAATGGTTCTTACATTGCATTTGCTGTGAAAACTCTTTTGGAATCTTTATTTTTAAGAGTGTGTCTTGGTGGAAAAAACAGCTTAAAGGGTTTGTTCACCCAAAAATGAAAATAACATAATTTATTACTAACCCTAATGTCGTTCTACACCCGTAAGTCCTTCGTTCATCTTCGGAACACAAATTAAGATATTGTTGATGAAATCCGATGGCTCGGTGAAGCCTCCATTGCCAGCAATGTTACTGCACCTCTCAAGATCCAGAAAGATCTTAATATTATAAAGCAACAAGAATACTTTTTGTGCGGCAAAAAAAAAAAAGACGGCTTTTCAACAATATCTATATGGGCTGAGTTCAAAACACTGCTTCAGAGCTTTACGAATTGAATCAGTGAATCGGAGCGCCAAAGTCACGTGATTTCAGCAGTTTAGCCATTTGATAGGAGATCCGAATCACTAATTCTAAACAAGATTCATAAAGCTCAGAAGCTTCACGAAGCAGTGTTTTGTAATCGGCTTTTATATTGTTGAAAATTCGTTATTTTGGGGGTTTTTTTCGCGCACAAAAAGTTTTCTTATCGATTTATAATATTAAGATAGAACCACTGAAGTAATGAACTGTTTCAAATATTGATAAATGTTTTAAGTACTTTTATGGATCTTGAGAGGTGCAGTAACATTGCTGGCAATGGAGGCCTCACTGAGCCATCGGATTTCATCAACAATATCTTGATTTGTGTTCCGAAGATGAACGAAGGTCTTACGGCTGTAGAACGACATGAGGGGGAGTAATAAATGACATTATTTTCATTTTTGGGTGAACTAACCCTTTAAACAAGCCTAAGTTGCTTCTTTGGACTTAGCTGGTCTTATTTCCTGGTCAGACTGGTCTCTTGGCTGGTTTTAGAGGGGTTTTGGGAACTTCTCGGCTGGTCAGGCTGGGAAACCAACTGAAAACCAGCTTGTCAGGCTGTATGTGACCCTTTCAAACCAGCTTAGATCTTCTTTTTTTTTTACCCTGATTTAAGCATATATTGTTGGCCAGTTGGCAAGGTAAGCATAGTGTAATTGGTTTTGTAACACATAAGTAGTATGTGACTGTGAATATTAATTAATCTCTAGCATAGTTCCAGACAGGACACACTAACTAATGTGAACAGTTTAGATAATAAAGACATTGACTTATAGGAGAAACTAACTTTAGAATTGTGTTCATAGGATGACAGGGGTTTATTTTTAATTTTATGCAAATCAAAAAGCATAAAGAAAAAAAGTGGTCTTAGATGGAGATTTTAAACACACAAGCCCCCCATAGCCCTCCTAATGGTGTGTATGACAATGACAACGTGCGTCTGCGCGTTGCTTTATGACTTCAATCACTCCCTGGAAAAACAAATCTGATCTGGTCTACCTGCCTCCATCACGCCATCCTCCAGAACAATGATAGATAGATAAAAGCCAGTGTCTGTGGGTTTGTGTATTAAATAAAAAAGACGGATGTCCCCGCGGCTGGCTGTTTGGCATTGCCTGATGCGAGTCATTTATCTAAATGTAGCCGTGGCAGCCGGGGCCCTGGGCTGACAGAAATGACCCATAATTTGCTGCTAACTGCAGTAGCGGGTTCTGTAATAAAAGCTTTTCATTAGGGCTGAGCAGCCTGCACCAGGCACAACTTAGCAAAAGGGCCCTTCCTCTAATTGCTAACCATTACAAATATGGTCCATTTGGTGGAGAGAGAGAAGAGGAGGAGAGAGAGAGAGAGAGAGAGAGAGAGCAGAGAGGAGAAGAGGGTGTGGGATAGGTCTGTGTTTCCCCTTCACAAAGCGCACCAATAATTGAACAATTAAACTTTAGCAATGTGATTACCACTCACCATAACTAAAAGCAGCTGTGTGAATGGCACAAGGCCACAGTGGGCGGAAATGTGGAGTCTGTCTGAGAACGGCGAGCTCGGGATGGATGAGGTGTCATCGTCGGCGCGTGATTAGTTACTGCTCCAAAATAACAGGCCAAAACAAAAGAAATACCAGCTGATTTGTGTGATTTAAATAGGTGAACATAAAACAGAAGCAAAGCCTTAACAACATAAAAGAAATCCTCGGCCCGTACAACAAAACAACCGTCAGATATACGAGTGCCGTTTCACTTCCTTCTTATTTTTTTACCTTGCAGAAAGAAAAGGACAGATCCTGCATCCCTCGTCTCTCTTGTTGGAAAGCAGATGTTATTTAGAGATCTGAGCCACTTTATCATTTTTTCCATAAATCCTCAGCGGCTTGAGTACATACCAAGGACTGCTCGGTACTGCTGCTGTGACGGTGTGAATGCAGCCTTTGTTTAGACGCAACACTGCCATCATAAATTAGCATCTTAACACAGAGAGAGGGGTATTGGTCACACAATAATTTTATGCCCTAAAATGCTTCTATCCATGTTGCGGCCTGTGGTCTTCACCAAAGATGCTCTTTTGTATGCATTTGTGTGCATGCACTGACCTTTCCTTTGCAGCGACTGAACCTCTCAATAATCTCCTCACACAACATATAAACAGAGAGCGGCACCCTGCTGCCAGCGTTTGGTTAACAGGGTCTGATTAGAAACAGCAGGTGTTCCTCTCTGAGCTTTCTGCTGTAAGGAGCCATGAATGGTGGGATACAGTAAGGGCTGTGACCTCTTTATTCAAGTATACAAAGACACTGATACTGCCACAGATCCTGTCATTACCGCCCTTCCCTCCCTGCCAATTAAAACCCACTTGTTTGATGTTCCAATTAACGTGGAGTTCAGCCATTTCAAATGTTGCGTGTATGTGTTTGTGTGTGTGCATACAAAAACACTGAGTATCCTTCCATTAGTCAACGCATAGCTTGATAATTAAAATGAGAGAAACGCTCCAATACAGAATTATAGGGCTTAAAATGTTGTAATTTCTGTTGTGCAAGTACTATATTTGCTTTCTTTGTGCAATTACAGTGTTTTGTCACCACTTGTTCCTTCACTGCAGCACCACATCAAAAGAAATCATACTGTAAGTTTGTTTTCTAAACTGAGTATGTGTACGATGATAAAAAGAAAAATTACTGGCTGAACATGGAAACAACTTAGAACATGACCATTTTATTCACTAACAAATGAGTATAAAGTTTGGTTCTTTTTAGTGAAATGCATAACACTGCCAGTGTAGCTCGATTCACAAAGAAATTACTCAGATGAGGTGGTTCTTTTTATTGAATCAAAAACACTGTGGGGCTAGTGTAGCCCGATTCACAAACAAATAGCAGCTGGTTCTTTTTAGTGAAACAACAGCATCTATCTAATTTAAAGGGTTAGTTCAACCCAAAATGTAAATTCTGTCATTAATTAGTCACCCTCATGTAACTACAGTGGTACAACCTTAATGCTATGAAGCGACAAGAATACTTTTTGTGTGCCAAAAAAACAAAATAACGACTTTATTCAACAATATCTAGTGATGGGCGATTTCAAAACACTGCTTCATGAAGCTTCAAAGCTTTACGAATCTTTTGTTTCGAATCAGTGGTTCGGAGCGTGTATCAAACTGCCAAAGTCACGTGATTTCAGTAAATGAGGCTTCGTTAAGTCATAAGTGTTTCGAAATTTCAATGGTTCACCACTGGGAGCCGTGACTTTCGCAGTTTGATACACGCTCCGAACCACTGATTCGAAACAAAAGATTCGTAAAGCTTCGAAGCTTCTTGAAGCAGTGTTTTGAAATCGCCCATCACTAGATATTGTTGAATAAAGTCGCTATTTTGTTATTTTGGCGCAAAAAAAGTATTCTTGTCGCTTCATAACATTAAGGTTGAACCACTGTAGTCACAAGACCTGTTTTAAATATGTTTTTAGTAGCTTTCTGGGCATCTGAAAGTGTTAATTGTCTTGCTGGCAATGGAGGCCTCATGAGCCATCGGATTTGATCAAAAATATCTTAATTTGTGTTCCGAAGATGAACGAAGGTCTTACGGGTGCGGAACGACATGAGGGTGAGTAATTAATGACATAATTTTCATTTTTGGGTGAACTAACTCTTTAATTCCTTAAAGAATTGACCCTTATTGAGTCTTCTTTTTTTTAGTGAATCAACAACAACGCGAGCAGTTTAGTCTGAAACCACTGAATCTTATGAATGGTTCTTTTAATAAGTGCTTCAAAAAGACTAGTTGACGGTTGGAATCAGTCTGACGAATCATTCACTGAACTGAATCCGTCAGAACAGTTATTGAATCGATGTCTGGCCCGCTGAACTGCATATTATTTTTTTCAGGCAGGCTGTATTGAAGAAAGTTTTGTGTCAGTACCATTACCGAGTGATCATTCAAATCTTAAAGTGATTTTTTTTTTTTACTCATATTATTATTGATTTTATCTTATTATATATTTATGTATATTTTATATACAACATCACTCTAAAAACTGCTGGGTTAAATATGGACAAAACCAGGGATTGGGTTGTTTTCACCCAGCCATTTTTTTCAACCAATTTTGGATTAATTTTTTTAGCCAGCAATATAGTAATATAGTAAAAGGCGTGTTTTTGCTCACCCCCAAATAGGGGCAAATTTGTGGGATATTTTAAGCTGAAACTTGACCAGACCAGAGACTTAAATTACATCATGTGAAAGAGGGCATAATAGGTGCCTTTTAACCCAACCTGCTGGGTTTGTCCATATTTTACCCAGCTTGGGTTTTTTTAACCCAGCATTTTTTAGAGTGATGGATTAAGAATATACCTTTATTTATTACAGAAAAATGTTGCTTTAATGATCTTTAATGACGTCATATGGGAAATCATATATATATATATAGCCATATCTTATGTTGGTGTGCTTAGCCTACATTAGATTAGCATGGCAAACGCAGTGTGAAATATTATGTGCAGGCAGATTCCTACATTAGTTGTGCACATATAATGTTTCATCATACATGTAGCACTTTGATTTGAAATACTTTGGACTAACAGCAACAGATCTTTGATGGCCTTTGACTTGCGACACTGATCCATACTGTCATCCAGACAGTTCCTGGAACTCTGCAGCAACTGCCATCACTCTAGTCTGATGTGCGCTGAAGAGCACTCTTATCAGACACATTTGCTGTTAATGGTAGCCATATAATAATGAGAGAAAAAGATAAAAATCATCATACCAACAAATTTGTTCTTGCATTTGCTTATCAGTAAAAGTTATCGATAACAGGGTTAGAGAGCTGCTCACATCACACAAAGTTTCAGTTAAATAGCCGCTGGTTGTTATTGTCCAGCTTTAGAGAGAAACCATACAGTTTTGCATTGCTGGAGCCTGCTATACAAATGCAGTTTATATATGCAAAGTTACTGGTGCCACATACAAAACAAAATCCCCTTCCCCTACACCAGGAAATTATCCACGATTCTAACTTAGACTGAATTAGACTAACTTTCCCCGTTAGAGCCATTTGACTACCACTGAAAGAGCCTCTCAGGGATGGAACAAACTAGAGATTGTTCCTTTCATCTTCCTTTTAAAGAAATAAGAAAGAGAGGTAAATTGAATCAGACTCAATTTTGTACAATTCTGAGTACAATAATCCACAAAAAGTCGACATTTATAGGACACCTTTAAATATCTTCCTTTTAAACGTTATTTAAATGTAATTAAAGATTAAAATAAAATAGCAAGGCTTCATTAATACTCCTTCTTGTGGGTTTCTGTGAAGGTGGCATCTAGTGGTTGTGAAAGTATCAGACACCCAACACTAGGTGTCCCCCCTTCTCCTCCAGTGCAATCGTGTGTCATAAGATTATGATATCATAGACAGTAATGGCACCAATCTACTAGTTCTTCTTTTAGATCTTTAGCTATTCTTGTGTGATCGACTGGTCTTAAATGAGAGAAGGGAATTCATTTATGAGATGGATTTCTTGTTAAGGCCAAACAAAGAACGACCTGTGTGACAGTCCACCTGAATGCCACCTATGTAGTCTTAGCAGAGACTGTTGATGAGACATTAGTAATCTACTCTTGTAGCATAAACCCTAGGACCTTTATCAGACCATTTCAGACTGCTTTGTTTTCATAGATAGCAATTATAACACTTAATTTTCTTGAAACCCAAAATCACAACGAAGGTAAAACTATTGGTATGTTTATTGTGATTTTTATTTTATTTTTATGAATAATGCATATAAAACAACTATTATTTCTTTGTTTTTCATCTTTTAATTTTTTTATAAAACACTTAATGTGGTCCCATTAATGTTAATCCATAAATATTAACTTATTGAGCAATGCATTTGTTACAATATTTATTAATCTTTGTTAACGTTAGTTGATAAAAAAATACTACTGCTCATTGTTAGTTCATGTTGGCTCAGGTCTATTAAATAATATTAACAGATACAACAACTGTATTAGTAAATGTTGAAATTAGCTTTAAAGGGTTAGGGTTCACCCCAAAAATTTAATTTCTGCCATTAATTACTCACCCTCATATCATTCCAAACCTGTAAGATGTTCGTTTATCTTCGGAACACAAATTAAGAAATTGTTGAAATCCAAGAGTTTTTTTTTTCTCTCATAGAAAGCAATGAAATTACCACATTCAAGGTCCAGAGAAGTAAAGACATCGTTAAAATAGTTAACATGACTACAGTGGTTCAACCTTAATGTTATAAAGCGACAAGAATACTTTTGTGCGCAAAAACAAAACAAAAATAACGACTTTATACAACAATTTCTTCTCTACCCTGTCAGTCTCTTACGCAGTTGATGCAGTGAATGTATTTTATGAATGTGGGGGGAAAAAACCTGAGGCATTTCTCAAAATATTATTATATTATACTATTAGGGGAACACTATTAGGCGCCTTGTAATCAGGCACCTAATAGTGTACTCAAAAGAAGTTCAGTCAGCCAATAGAATCACTTTGGGGTCCAAGTGGGTAAGATTTTGATGGGGTTAAGATTTGGCACAACTCCTGTCTCCTGGTTGAGAAACTCTGGATTAAAATGAATCAGAGAAAAGGATCGTTCTCCCCCCTCCGGCAGCAGCTGGGAGTGTAATTACCACACCTGATTTATACGTGATTAACACACGGCTATAACTTACCTTTTGCACCAAAGCACTGCCATAAGTTTCCTCTACTTTTCACCAAACAGGCGTGATATCGCAGCAGAATGGATGTGCGTGACTCTGGCGGGAGCATATGGTATATTTCTCCATCATCAATAATTCAAGCGAAATGAGCAAAAATTAGTCGGCCCGGTTACTGCCGAGTTTGTTCCGCATTAATTTTGCCGACGTGTTCTAAATGGGGTCGTTAGGCTGAAAACAAAGTGCCTCTCTCAGTGTATTTAAAAGAGAGAATTGCTTTGTGAGAGTCTTGTTCACGATCTTACACCTGCTCTCTTTGTAAATAAGAGTATTGTTTACAACCCATGCAGGCTATGAAGTTACGTGACTGATTATCAAATTTAGTTCTAATTGAGAAATACTTCACACCCTGCCATAATAAAGAGAGAGATCTGCCATGCAATCCTAACCGATTTTGCAGCAAGGCATGCTTTAAATGATTGTTGCAATGATGGACTTGTTGTCTGCACAGACCCACACACACACACACACACACAGTCATATAGGCCTACGTCTGTATAACCTACACAATCCTTAGTGCTTCTACATATTGTTGGCTTAACCTCGCATGGCCCTAATCTTTCTGTGCACCGGCTGCTGTTCTAGTGGCACTCTGTCACTCACAGTCTATGAGGTTCAGCTGAGCAAGAAAAGGAAAAGAAAAGAACAGGAACAATAAGGTGAGAAAATGTCCCTCTCAGCCCAGGCTGGCTCAAGTGCCGGCCATGTGTGAGTGAAGAAGAGAGCTGGAGAGGTGGAGGACCATTAGACCACAGGGATTATTAGATTTTTAGGGGAGGTATGACCCCTCCTGTCCTCTCCTCTGACACTCACACTCATTCATGCACACCTAACCTGCCATGCCAAATGTAATTAATAGACTCTGACATTGTCGCAGAATTGGATGTTTGAGAATTGTGCTACTCTGTTACATGGTGTGAGAGAAAGAGAGGGCCGGGGAGCAAAGGTGTGGATGTCACCTTAATGATTTCTAGAGGTGTTATTGTTCCGAATGGAATAGCTGTTACTTACTAAATGTTGTGTAGTATACACTCTGGATGCACCAATATAAAAGTGGATGATATTGATTTTTTTTATTAATTATTTTCATTATTTATTTTAAAGGGGTGGTTCATTATGATTTCACATTTTTAACTTCAATTAGTGTGTAATGTTGCTGTTAGAGCACAAACAACATCTGCAAAGTTAGGATGCACAAAGTTGAAAGCAAAGGGAGATATTTTCTTTTAAAGAATTCTCTGTTTAAAGACTACAACAAACAGCTGGTAGGGACTACAACGAGATTATTTCCGGGTCGGTGACATCACTAACCCTAAAATTTACATAAACCCTGCCCCCGAGAACACGCAACAAAGGGGTGAGGCCATGTTATTGCAATACAGAACATAACTGAAATGCAATAGCATGTCATAAAAGCAAGATGCCAACATAAGTTATAACTGTAATTAAACTAAACTACATAAAGCTACATAAATTAAGCAACTAACCGTTAAGAAACGTCCTGTTGCTTTCTACATGATGTCACTTCTTCTGGAATCTCTCCATCATTGTCTGACTTCGGTTTGAACATAATAGGCTGAACAGTTTCTGATATTTTCAGTGAGTCTTTGTGAGGTAATCGGCGCTGCTAACACTGTGCTAATGCTGCGTTCACGCCACCTTGTATTTACTGGAATCTTGGAATGACAACATGTGACGTTATATTCGGAGCTGTTCACGTCCTTTTGGTCCTTGGACTGGGAATTATGCGTTTCCATGGCACCACTATCAACGCCTAAATGAATCTACAGCGGTCAGGTGGTACAGCGCGGCCACGTGGTACATCTGGGAGCTTTCAGAAAACACACGCCTCACGAGCATGCTCACGAGCAGCGGAACTTTTATTATGCCACAGTCGCCGGCGCCGCTTCCTCTTTTCCGGTCATGAGTATAAGGTAACGCAGTTCTGTTTATTATTAGATACAGTGTGTTGAAAATGTTATAACGTTACTCTGTGCGTTCGCTCGGCGGCTGCTGTGAGACACTGTTGCACACTGCAGTAAGAGAGATCAATTTTAGAATATAATAATAAATGCTGGATGGCTTGTGTTGATAAATGGCATGTCATTATTTTTAAAACGTATTGTTGTATGATGGAGAAAATTCTGTATTACTGTTACTAAAAATAAAGCTGCATCTGATTATGCTATGTTAGCTACTTGACAAAATAGTGTTTTTCTCTGAGGAATGGTAAAGCATGGTACTCGTAAAAAAATCAAGAAAATTAGATTTAAACAATAAGACTAAACGTGTTGAGCTATATAACAACAATTAGTTTTCTGTCTATAAATATATCAAAACATTTGTTCCATTGTCTATTAAAACATATAATATATTAAAGCGTCTTTGGCGTTTCCATGGTTTCTACAAAATAAAACCGGAAACCGATGCAGACTGAGGGTTAACGCGGGTATGACGCAACTGACAGGCGGTGACTCACAAGTTCCGGAGCCTTGGTTAAAATTGCAATTTTCTCACGATTTATAAATAGTTGCAAACATTTGGGATGTTGTAAGTACTCAAGTGAACAAAATATATAACACTGGCCTAGTGGTTTTTGTATGTTTTACTGCAAAATTCTTACATATTGCACATTTAACATGCTATAAAAAAATATCTGTGGGGTATTTTGAGCTAAAACTTCACATACACACACTGGGGACATCAGAGACTTATTTTACATCTTGTAAAAACGGTATTATACCACCCCTTTAACAATGTATTATTTAGACCAATAATTTTAGACAAAAAATATAAATAATTTAAATTTATCAAAATTGTTATACTATAATATAATTATTATATTATAGTATATTATAATATTTTATGCTATTATTTTAAAATAAAAAAATAAAACTAAAAACTCTTTTAAAATTTAATTCTTTTAAAATTGAATTTAGGCATCCTAACGTTGTAATGTACAGTATAGAAAATCGATATTTATTTAGAGATTGATTGACTGAGATCGATTGAGATGATTATACAGTTCCTATAGAAAATCATCGTACCCCTTTGAAATAGTTTATTTGTCGTACAGCTTGAAATCAACCCCCATTCACAAATTTTGCCTTACAACAGCCAAAAAACAAAAACGGAAAAACTAGAATAACAGGGTTGGAAAAGTCACCAGCCCCCTGATTTAATACTTCGTCGAGCCACCTTTTGCTTTAATAACAGCCATTAATCTTTTTGGAAATGTCTGTACTAGCTTTGCACACCTAGATTGGGGAATATTTGCTCATTCTTTCTTGCAGAATTGCAGTACCATGCACTACTAACAGTGGAATCTTCAAGAAACAGCTGGTTTTTCAGGTGGGGCAATTAACCTGATGTTTGATCTGGAAGTTGATTGGTTTGACCTGAGCAAGTTTATAATGGTATGGGGCTGATCACTTTACCAAACCGATTTTTTATAATACTCCAGAATGTTTTAAAATGTTATTAAAAAATTTCGACTTATTTTATTTTCCAGGGTGCAATGTGACAAAAGGTAAAGCTTTTCAGAGGGTATGATGACTTTCTCTAGGCAATGTATTTAACAGTGTTATTAAATTATTACTGGTTAGAAAAATGACATTTAAATGAGCATTAGATGATGGCAATAGTAATCTAAATGTAAAACGATCATGAACAATATCTGATAAAGTATCTAGTATTGGCCGATAACATACATATCTTCTTCTTACAATTTTTTTTATTTTTTTTTTTAAAGTAGGCATTGTAAATAAAGCACAATAAAACCACAATAAAGCATTGCATGTGAGTCACATATGACTATCATCTTGGAAATAAAATGTTTTATGTATTTGAGTAAACATTTTAATTCTGACAGTCTGATAAAATAATGAGTCCAGATTGTTTTGCGGCTTTACACAGTAAAAATGAAAGATTGCTCGCACATTAATTTGAGGGATATTGGTATAGAATGCTCTGTCGTATACTACATGTAATTTAGAACACATTTAGAACACTTTTATATTGCATATAAAAGTGCTTGATTGGCTGGATTTTTCATGCAAATTTGCATACTTTGCACAGTATACTACTGTTGAAATAGTAAAGCGTATGTTTGTAATCTATTCTGAACATAGCCAGCATCTCAGCTTGCAAATATTTCCTCCTCCTCTGCTCTGAGAATAAGTGCCAAATGTGGAGGAGTTCATGCATTAAAAGAGAGAGTGGAGAACACAAGGTCTCATTAATTTACAAATGTGGTTAGTTAAGCTCAGTCGGATAGATGAAAAAGAGCTTAAATCATTTGCCTAGCTTTACATAGTTCGCACCCTTTGCTCATATCACTAAATACTCACTAAACCATACAAAGCAGGCGAAACTTTTACCGCTCCATTGGTGCATACAGTAGATTTCAGTCAGCGTACTGGTTTGTCATTAAACACAGGCTAATGTGAAAGAGTCTAAGCCATCAGCCCACACCTGCTACATACTTGCCTGCTTTCTCGAAAGTGCAGCACTGAACCTCAGCGATATGATTAGTGTTTGTAATGGTGCCAAAGACGCCTTTATTTTGTGTCAGAGTTCTTAATTTTTGTGCTTCTGCAAGGTTGTTTTAGGTATAATATATTAAAAACTGAAATTTTGTTAATCTTAATAATCTGAATAAATCATTGTTTTAAATGGATAGTTCACCCAAAAATGAAAATTACCCCATAATTTACCCTCAAGCCATCCTAGGTGTATAGTATATGACTTTCTTCTTTCAGCCAAACACAATCAGAGTTGTATTAAAAATATCCTGGCTCTCTTGGATGCACTTTTTTGACCTTCTAAATCTCATCCTTCAATCACTCCTATTATAAAGCTTGGAAGAGCCAGGGTATTTTTAATATAACTCTGATTGTGTTTGGCTGAAAGAAGAAAGTCATATACACCTAGGATGGCTTGAGGGTGAGTAAATTATGGGGTAATTTTCATTTTTGGGTGAACTATCCCTTTAATAAATACTACATTTGAAGATGCAGTGTGTAGGGGAAATGCAAATAGGTGTACAAAAGCAAACACAGGCTTAAATGTAGATGGTAAAGTACAGGACAAGGCATCAACCACTTTTGACATTTATAAGAGCTCAAAGATGGTGTTTGTGTTGCTGTGGTAGGGGTTATAATGTGATGATGCGAGCAGTAAGACAGGAGGGTTCAGAGTTAAATGTGTTGGAACAAATGCCTTTCATTGTCATCGATTGTTTTAATTGAACAGGATGAGAATGGGCCATTTTTTTGCTGAAGCCTGTGGGTAAAAGGTCTAACAAATCTTCAAGACAGGTATGATGGAAAGTAAAGGAAAAAGTCACACCGTGACAATTGCCTTTAAATGGACCATTATTGTAAATACATGCAGATTGTTCAAAATGAGATTAATGGACATGGATTGCTCAAAACATTTATACTGAATATTGACTCTTTCTCTCTCTCTCAGACTCTCTCTGTCAGGTGAATGTCACTTCACTGCTGGGAAATTTAACGTTGCTTTTAACCTGTGCTGCCATGTAATTACCTTGACATTTACCCTTCATTAAATCAACTCTACAGCAGCCATTTTATTTTTCCTGACTCTCCACATCGAGGCAGACGCCAGTAATTATACATGCTAATAATTAGAAACAGTGGGCTGTGAAATGCAGAGCAAATACTGTAATTTCCCATGATTCCTGACCTCCCCTGCGTTGTTCATTATTTTTGTGGTGAGAGAGAGAGTTGAAGGGCAGAAATACGATTAGAGAACTGTGCAATGAGACTGAGTGAATGAGTCAGTGACAAGGGGAACGCCTGCTACTCCTCTCATTTCGTTCATGGCTTCCGTTATTATGACAACTGCCGGGGAATTGGTGCAATGGTGGATGGCGGTGGTAACGATCCACCGGGGACTCGTCAATCAAACTTCCCAATGCCACCCCGAATTGAAATTTCATCTGCATTTGAATTAGCGACATTATTCGCCAATTTACCTCAGAGTGAACATTTTTCCATTGGAGATGGAATTAAATTAGAAAATGAGTGAGTCTTTAATTTCCAGATTATTAATCACAGAATATAATTCACCTCCACATACCTTAAGGGCAACCACATTATCCTAAGTGCCATTTTATCTCCTGACCGTGAAGCTGATGCCCTGATGGCGAGGTGTCATGCAAATCTAGCTTTTCAGAAGCAGATGATAAAAGAATACATCTCGCTCCATCATGGAAGACATAATATTAGCAGCACTTCCTGCCTGAGAGCTTATTTGACATGAAATTGGGTAGTTTTTAACCTATGCCGCAGTAAAATTACTTTTCTGTAAGTGGGGAAAGTCAGCATAATTTGAGATTTATTCTGATGGGAATTGGGTTATGTACAAAGACTGTTCAAAGGGACTGGCTTAGCTTCAGCTGAATGAAAGTCTTGAACTAGCAAAATAGTCAAGCACTAGATTTAGAGGCTGATTTCATTGATTTTGTGCTTGCTATGTAGATACCAGTAAGATTTTCTATATATTATATCCGGATTTACATTCTTGGCCTGTTGTGATTCGTACTACAGCCAGAGGTGGACAAAGTACACAACTCCATAACTTGAGTGAAGGTATCGATTCTACTGGTCAAATATTACTCCGTTACAAGTGAAAGTTGTAAAGACAGATTTTTACTTAAGTAAAAGTACAGACGTAGGCTACTTGCATTTAAATACTTAAGTAGCAAAGTAAATTTTATTTTTTATGTCAACGCATTGTTTTATTATTGTCGTTTGAATGCATGCTGTGCCATCATGGTGGTTTAAGCCAGTCAGTGATGCTCCATCCGACACGCTAGCATGTGACTACCTTGAACTCATTTAAATACTTGCTTAAAAGTTACAAAGCTCTTTTCAAAGTTGAAAACATGTCGTAAAAGAAAGGTTTGTACATTGTGTTTATTTGACAGGATTATGCTAAAGCATATTTCTGAAAGGATTTCAGTTAACATCATTAGCCCAACTACGTTTTTGTATGCTAACTACATTTTTGTATGCTAACTAACGTCACTGTCAAACCTGTGTTAGTAGTGTATCCTCAAAGCTATGGCAACTTGGCGGGCAAATCCATAAAAATCATTTGTCCGGCCGTACTTCATACTGAAACTTTAGCTCTAAAATTACAGAAAATTTCCATTTCAAGCTTTCACCAGAAATTATGGTTCATTTTAGGCAAACATTTAAAACGCTCTGCACAGAGGAACCGTCCATTTTGCCATCAACTGATCAGTGTTCAAAAATGCTGGGAAATCATTGAACTTCACATGACCCTACAAGAGCGATTACCGATAGGTTGTCTGCAAAAAAAAAAAAAAATTCCCAATCACATTTAAGAGAAGAAAAAAAATCATCCACTGACTTTCAAAGCTCTACGTAGTAACGATTTTCGAGGAACTTGATAGAAATGTAGTTGGGTGAAAAGTACTATATTTGTCTTTCAAATGTAGTGAAGTTAAAGTAATAAGTTTCAGAAAAAAATTATACTCAAGGAAAGTACAGATACTCAAAAAGTGTACTTAAGTACAGTACTCAAGTAAATTTACTTTGTTAGTGTCCACCTCTGACTACAGCAGCCACAGACTAACCAAACTTTCTGTGCATGCTTACAGTTTTGTCTGAATGTGAAAACTTTATAAATTATATACCTTTAATATTCTAATTATTATGATGACTGTTATTTAATTTTATATAATAATATTTTAAATACACTCATAATTATTATTATTTAGGCAATACATTTTAAATAATAATAAAAACACATTTTTAAAATAAAAATAATAATTATTTTTTATAAATTTGGAATGAAACACCCATGATATCTACAACGTATTATGCAGTAAAACACCTGTTACACTGCTAACCAGCCAAAACTCACACATTTGTCAATTATTATTTCACTAGTTCATTACTTTTTAGCATATATTGGTTGAGGTTGTTGAAGGTTCTACTTCAATTTAAATATGCTCTTTGTTTTAGAAAAAGGGTACAGAACCGCAACGGTTTCAGTAAAAACTCTATATGATTTTTACATGGTGTTTGAGCACAGAATCTATATCTGACTATTCTGTTTATTTAAAAGGCTTCTTTTCTCTATGGTGAATTCAGGCAGAGTTTGAACCATGACATGGCGGAGTGCAGCTCTGCCGTCAGACTGAACTTAATGCCAGGCAGTAATGGTGGCTCTTTAGTCAAACCTGAAGTCCTGGGCTACCACAGCGCTTCCTGTGCAGGTGTGCATGAATATTAATGTTAATACTTTTAAAGCATTACAGACTTAAATGTGACAGAGCAGCTAGCGGCTAATCACAGATAAAAGCCCATTACAACTCTAACTACTGCTCTGTCTGTGGACTGAGCCACTCTGAAGGTCAGTTTGAAATGTTTCAAATCAGAAAATGTGAATACGATACTGACTTTAACACTAGGTTTTATAGACTCACATTATGAAAATGGTCTTGTTTAAAATAGAACATAAATTGTGTCTAGTTGTGCTAATGGCTATGATGTGCTAAAGCTAATGTGTATGGTATGTTTGCTGTTCAGAGAGTTTGTTCAGTTTGAACAGTTTGGAAACTTTACCTGCAAGACAGAAATAATACAATCATTAGGAGGTGAATATGCTGTAGCCTGAGAAAAAAACAGCATCTCTTCAAATTTTGTCTTTAAAGGCTGCGTTTTGATGCTGAAACATGCAGGTGTAATAGACCAAAACAGATTGATGAACAAGGTAAGAGGTCAAATTAACTTTAATTAGGTATGAGGTCGAATTAATTTGTTAAATTAACTGTTCTTATTACACATCTAAGTGATTTGCTGAAAGCTCGGATTAATAAAGCATAATAAAACTTAAAAAGATCATGCAATTTAAGGAGACACAATATCGTTTAAAAGTTTGGTGTCAGTTATTTTATTTTATTTTATTTTGAAAGATTAATACTTTTATAAAAGTGACAGCAAAGGCCCTTTTTAACAAAAGACATAAAATATTTCTACTTAAAATACATTCTTATTTTCTATTCTTAATATATATTAAGCAGCACAACCGTTTTCAACATTAATAATAATAATAATAATGTTTCTTGAGCAGCAAATCAGCATTATTTAATGATTTCTGAAGGACCAACTGACACTGAAGACTGAAGTAATGGCTGCTGAAAATTCAGCTTTGCTATCAGATGAGTAAATAGAAAACAGTTGTTTGAAATTGTACTAATATTACACAATAGTACTGTTTTTACTGTATTTTTGTTCAAATAAATGCAGCCTTGGTGAGACTTAACAGAGCCCAAACTTTTGAACTATAATGTATTTCTACCTGATCTAACCCTTATAAATGGCTTTTGTTGGTGTAACCTAATGTAGTTAGGTTTATATATTATTAAAATGATTAATAAAACAAGTTTATTTTCATGTTACCATACAAAGCACATTTTTAGGTTACCTGACAGTGCTCCATTATATATTGTAATGTGACTGAATTTTGATCCTGACACATTTTGCTTTTGAATGAGGAAACATTTTCTGTGTTTATGTCCTGTAAATAAATAACCAAGGTACATGAACAAGTCAGTAGATTCAGAACATCCATTACAGTTGACTTGTGAAGACTTAGACGTTTGATTTTATTTAGCCCTCCTACCTGATCAGTTTGATCAAGGATTGTTAAAGCTCATCAGACGCCCCACGGTTTTGTTGAAAAGAGTTAGAGATAGTTTTCATGAATTGTGATCTTAGGTGGATGAATGAGAGAATTAGCCATACCACTGAGCTATAGGGAATACTCTGTAAAGAAATATAGATAGAAATAAGAAGGGCAAGAGCGTATAACAGCTAAACAAAGGCTTATATATACGTCCAGCAGAGCGAGGTGAGATGTCACACAGCAGCATGTAGGACTACAATCTAAAGCAAGCGCTACACTCCATCGCTAAAAAGAGATTAAGACCTCATGGGGTCAGTTGCAGAGAGATAACGCACAACAAACAGCTCTTACAGCTAATGCCTCCCGACTTTAACAACAGCAGCCAGCTTCACGAGACACCGCGCCACAACAATCCATCACCACGAGGACGTGCTTGCCAACACGATAGTATGACAAATGATGGCTGGCTTGATTGAAACCTGACAAAATTACCTTTTATTTTATAATAATGTCTGGCAGCAAAGCCCAGCCCACGATAAACACAGATCCATCACCTGACTGTCACCGACCGACTCTCTGTAATGGCTGATCAGCGAGTTTAGCCTTCTAGACTCCAAACTTACCAGCAAACTGTCAACACGAGCCCGTACCGCCCCGACACTGACAAATACTCACCCTGACAGGGCCACAAATCACACGCTGAAGAGTTTTAAAACTCAATATTCACTGGCCACGCATCTGCGGCGCTCTTGTTAAAAGTGTATTACGGCGGCCTCAGCTACGAACACACTCTTTATTATTACTGTATTGACAGCGACTATAATAAAGTTGTGTTTTTGGAAAGCTTGGAAGATGGGAAAGGCAGGAACGGGCAAGAAAGACACAGCCTGAGAGGGGGTAAAAAAGCAATAGCTATAATGACAAAGGTCCCTTCTCTGGAATATGGTGAAATGGCTCATTGATTGAAAAATGTTATGGTGGAAAAAACGTGAAAGTGTTGTGATTGATGACTCTTTCTCTCTTTAATTCCTAGTCTTGGCCCTGAAATACACAAGCAATAATACACAAAATGACTTTGCCTCTCACTTGCAACTGTACACATGTATTCAGTTCTCAGTTTCGGACCTGTCCTAATTCAAACCAACTAGATTATCGCACAGCATCATAATCATCATTGGCTTTTGTTGTTGCATCTGGTTTTCTTCTCTCATTTGTTGACTGAATTATACATTGGTTTATTGTCAAAATCATATTATGTAGTTTTATTAAAGTAAAAATAGTTCACCAATAAATGAAAATTCAGTCATTTACCCACTCTCGTCATGTCATTCCAAACCTGTATGACTTTCTTTCTTCTGCAGAACACAAAAGATTGGTTGTTTTGGTCCCCATAGACTTTCATTATATGGACAGAAACAGTTGATACATTCTTTAAAATGTCTTTTTGTGTTCCACAAAAGAAAATATCTTGGTAACACTTTATATTAAGTATACTGCAATAAAGTACTTGCAAATCATTTGCAAACTATTCGTTTCATTTATTATCACTGTAATTATCAAAATATGTAAAGAGTTAGATTGTTTTTTGTGCTTTGTTAATAACTTATTAACCGTAAATAGTTTAGATTACGTCACAGAAAATGTTTTTAACCTTTATTGAACATTAATTGCATTAGTATTATGTGTTCCTTAAAATATTTACAAAAACACTAATAACCATTAACAACAACTTCACTAAAATATTGTACATCACCTATATGGTTAAGTTGTTAACAAAGCAAAGCAAATACATTTTCTAACTCTTTACATATGAGCTAATTAAACAATAATATTTTTGTTAATTACAGTGACATTGAATGAAGAACTCACTATGTGTATATAGCCTAGTAATATATTTAAAAAGAGACTACAATATATGGAGCCCCACACATGACATGCAGAAAAAAAATAGTAGGCTAAATCGTGCACACACTTTACTAAGTCGTTCCCTCGATATATAAATTGTGCGCACGATTTACTAAATTGTTCCCTTGATTTACTAAATCCTGCGCATGCTTTACTAATTCGTTCCCTTAATATACTAAATCATGCACACGATTTACTATTTCGCTCCCTCGATTTGCTAAATCGTGCGCACGATTTAGCAAATCGAGGTAACGAAATAGCAAATCGAGGTAACGAAATAGGAAATCATGCGCACAGTTAACTTTTTTTTATTGCATGTCATGTGCGGGGCTCCGTACATAAGCTATGAATTAACTATAAACTAATATTTTGCAAATGATTTGTAAGTACTTTATTATTGTATACTTATCATAAAGTGCTACCAATATCTCATTCATGTTTGGAATGACATGGGGGTGAGTAAATAATGAAAGAAATTTCATTTTTGCATGATCTATCCCTTTAAATGTTGTAAATACGTAAATTTATTGGTTGTTTTAACCCTACGATGACACTCCCATGCTTGAGCGTCGTCTCTAATCGTTGTATAGTGTTCATCCTGGTTAAACCACGGCGGCCACATAAGCTCTGTCACACTCTGGATACGGCCCACTAAGTGTGCTTAAGGCTCATTGTTAACATAAGGCCAAATCTGTAATATAGCATGGACAATTAAGTGCACAATTTTTGTATAAATGCAAAATCTTTCACTGTGAATAATTCAGTCAGCCCTCTCCAGCTCGTTTAATAGAATGGCGGTAGAGTGAGGGAGCTCATTTGGCCGTGCAGCCGGGTTTAATTAGATTTTATGATGTATGGTATTGCTAATTCGGTGGCCCTCTGTGCGCTGTCTAAGGCGGCCCTTTGCTCTCTAGCTCGGCTGTCACAGACCCATTTTTAACCGTATTGAAAAATTCAGGCTTTATTATCGCCCAGCTCACTCACTCCACCCAATCAGAGCGCAAAGTAATGAGCTGCTTAACTCTCTCTCTCCCTTTTCCTCCATATCTAATTCCCTCCCTCTAAAGGAGAAGCACGAAAAGACAAGTATGAGGGAGGAGCGCACTGGCTATTGAGTTAAGAGGTTAGTAAAAATGAAAGGAAAAGGACAAGAAGTTAATGGAAATAGAAAAGAGGAGTGTGCCGATAACGGACAACTGAAGAGGGAATGAGTGACTGGAAGACGCTAGTAAAGGAAGTGGATGAGGTAATGAAGAGATAGGAAGTTAAAAATGTAAGCGGGGGGAGACTGAGCGACATTGATGTCCCGGCGTCAACAACCTTGCTGCATTAGTATTAGCAGTACTGATTCATGAGGGAACTTTCCCTACAAGCCTGTAGCCATTAGCCCACAGTTCCTGCGGCTGTCACCGGGCCGTGGCCGATGCTGCCTAATGCACTGTTCCTGCATGAGCTACCAGCCTAATACATCTCACTCGAAGAAAGGTCACCACTGGAAGGCAAACAGATTGGGGGAAACACAGCAGGATAGCAGGGCATGGGAAGTGGGGGTGCAAAGAGTCTCTGACCTGGTGCCAACACATATACACACATACGTGAACAAACATTTCCCTGCTATTCTAGAATAAACCTTTCAAGCTGACTAGGTCAACAACAGCATTATAAATTTCCCAGAAAAGGAGAAATGTTTCATATGGAGAATTAAGAGGAATAGATGGAAAAGTGCAGTCTGACAAGGCTGGTAAGAGAGAGAGTGTGTGTTAGAAATGAGATGAACGTGGCAGAAATGAAATTAAAGGTGTAAAAATTAGATTAACGGTCAAAGGTGTCAAAACTTCAGTTAATGAAAAATATCTTTCCACTTCTCTAATTACTTGTCTCCTCAAGCAGGTAACGGCAGGTGAGAGATTAAATGAGATTCCTGTACAGCTCATTGCAGCACTCCTGATATTTCAGTGTTCTAATATTTTGGAATGTTAGAAAAAGTGTAACATTTTTCATGTATTTATATGAATTGTAGGACACATTAGTGTATTATTATTAATCAGTAGTTTTTTTCCCCCTTAAAAATTAGGCAAACAAAACAAAAAAAGAGTGAGATAATATTATTTTCCAAAAATATATTTTTTATTAAGTTAATATTAAGTTCATTTGTCTTACTCAATTGGCAAATAGTTGCATTTTGATTTAAGCATAAACCTCATCATATTACTAGATTTGTTTTATACACAGAAAAAGGCTAAGAAAAATGGTAATGATTATATAATATATGTAGATGGTTATATAATATAATAAGATATTTTCTCTAAGTACAAATCAGATGCAGTTTTTCTTCATATTTTCTTTATATTCCCTTCATATTGAATGCAGTTTTACTTCTTAAATAAATGTATTGCATTCAAATTGTTCTATATTTTTATATTTTAAAACTTTTACTGACATTAAAGATAAAATCCTGATTTAAGAATGTTTTTTATTTCTTATTTTTTTATTTAAATTTAATTATTATAATTTTTTTTTTTTTTGCTGTGCAAAATCTCCTAGAGGCAATTACAAACATCTAAAGAGAAAACAGACAGATTTGGTACCCATTGGGGAAGTCCGTTTCCTGGCACTGAACCAATGCAAAAGCCACATTAAACCTACCAACCTCAAAATCTAACAGTATTCCATTTACAACTAATCAAACATTTACAGAAGTGCAGCTCCATCCAGAGAGAATGATTCATCAACCACAAACCCCATGTTCCCTTTCACCCCACATCTCGTTATTCACACTGTATCTCAATCTACCTATGCAAATGAGGCGCGAGGGCCGTAGAGAGCTGACTGGGAAAAGGAGAGAGAATGATAAACAAATATTCATCCATCCTGCTGAGGAAATTAGAGGAAAGAAGGCTAGACAGAGATTTGGGCCTGGTTATAATGCCAGGTTTGTGTGAGTGTGTGTATGTGTGTGTGACTTTCTCTTGCTCTCTCCATCTTTAGCGTGTGAATTATGCATGTGGCAGTAGCCTGTCAGCACCGTCGAGGTGAATTAACTGAGCACGTCGCAGCTTTTGTTATAAATCCCACTGCCTGGTTTTGTACCCGTTTTCCCAACATTCTGTATACCTGTGCGACGACGGATTAGCGCGCTGTTCAGATTAATGTCAACGCCCCGCGCCAAGTTCACTAGCGGATAGATGTGTGTATGTGTGTGTGTGTGTGTGTATGTGGGGGGTGGGGGGGGGGGGGGGGATATGTCACGCCCCCCTTGTNACATTGATTTCTTTTTTTACCCTTCATTTTTTGAGAGACAGGCTCACCCCTTCTGTATGGTAATCCTCTGGTGGGGTCACCACAGGCTAGGCGGCTGTGACTGTTCCCCCATTACGGGCCCCATTTGTATATCAGGTTGTAATTACACCATGACTGCCCTCAGGCCTACATTGACCGATCTCACCTTTCAGAAATATACGATTCAAACACAATATAATTATGGCTGTATTAAATGACTAATGAATTCACATGCTGCTAAATTCCCTCCGCAGCCGTCATTTGTAAATACTTCAGACGTAATTCTTTGACAATTTATTCTTCAAAAGCCGATATGAAATAAGGGAAGGTTTACCTCTTAAAGGCCTCAATTATTTCCCTCGTAGCATCTAACTCACCAATACAGACATGAAAACATCTTGTCCCAAAACTCTTCTGTGGTTACTGAAATTTCCACGCTTATCATAAAGTTGGAGTATAGCAGGATATTATGCTAAGGGCCATTTTTTCAGTGTTGCTCAGCTTTAAATGGTTAAAATCAGGGAGCTGTTTTGAAATAAAAATCTGCTGCCTTCTCAAACACCCTAGACGCATATAATGTTCCTGAAGGTGGCGGCGGCCAATTCTTTCTCCCTCAGAATAAAGTGTACCCTTTTTTATTTGAGATGAAAATGTCAGTAATTTATCTAAGATTGATGATGTCTTACATTTGTACCCAATAAATGAAAAATAGATGAGCCCAGAGTTCTTTCGTTTAATATTTAAGGCAATATTAAAGCCTCCGTACAGCCAGTGGAAGTAGTTTTATTAAAGAGGAATAAGACTATTGGGCATTGTTTGCTGAGCACCTCATGTTTATTTGATGGGATTTTTGTGGCTTTCTGAGAAATTCAGACGCTATGGAAATCGCACCCATTGCACAGTATATCTAAAACTACTTCGTGCTTTTTATATAGCTGGCATTTTAGAAGTTTGTGTGTCTTCATTTCTGTTTGAATACTAATATCCTACGCCTTTAGCTATGTTTGTTTTTTCTCCATACACTGCTATATATTAGGGGTGTAACGGTATACAAACATGACTGTTCTGTTACGAAGTCACAGTTCGGTACGGGTTCGGTACAGCAGGGGGGATAAAATTGCTTCTTTTTCCCTCTTTTTTTATTAAACAGTGGTTTATTGAACAAATTGTGTCTCTCTCTTTAAATAAATTCAATTTTAATTAACATTTTCTTAAGGATAAAAAAATCTATGTCTATGCTGTGGAAACTATATACAGGGAGCATTTTCTTGCACATTACTATAATATTAAAGGTTACAATTAACAACAGAGCCCAAACTATTAAATTCAGTTGCTGTTTATTTTTAGATATAATAATCAACACTCAAAAAAAAAGAGATTGCACATAAGGCACATCTTGCATTAACTTCTAAATCTAAAATTATTACTCAAATTCACTTCTGAAATGTAATCATTTACATAGTTACTGTCATAACTTGTTTTCATGAAATTTATTTAAACATTAAAAATGTAAACATTACTAACTGAATATTACGAATAAGATAATATAATCTAGTGTATATATTTAGTAAAATGCTTCCCTTTAGGGTTTATTTCTCTAAACTAACATGCTGTGGACAGTAAATGACTTGCCTGAGGTAAATGTAATGATATGTGAGATATTATTCTCAAACTGTTATTGATGTCTTTCCGCAGTTGAAACACTGGTTGAGAGATTACACGCATATCTGTATCATCTGTTCTGCTACTGTGCATTTCCTGTTGTGGAGGTTAGCAAACAGCGTTGCATTACCGCGCATGGCCACTTCTGGATTGCAGTGTGGATCGCCTGTGACTGACTGTATTCGTTGTCTAACTATATAAACCGAACCGTGACTATATATACACTGCCTGGCCAAAAAAAAAAAAAAAGTCGCTGTTTGTTCACAATTTGAGCCTGATGAATCTTGACATTGTCATCCTGGAATATGGCCATGATACATCTTAATACATGGTTGTTTAAGAAATTAAAAGCTACACACTCCATCTTTTAGGGTTAAAAGAACCGTTGCCAAACATATAACATGCTAGAAAAATAATAATCACTGTAATAATGATCCAGCCATAGACTCTTTAAATTTTTTCTTTCCAAAAAAGCCTACTGCTTATCAGGTCTTCCAGTTTTTTTGCAGCTTCTTGCTTGGTTTATAATGTGGCTGTATTTTAATATTTCTAGATAGTTGGACAGCTGAGAGTTTTTCACAATAGATCAACAAGGTTTTGCCCCTGTACCTACAAACTTTTTTTTTTAAATACACAATCACAATTCAAGTTTTAAAAAAGAGATCATCTTCTGAGCCAGTAATAGCGCATCTCCGTGAAGAGTTCATGAATGTCAATTGCTTGAAAACCGGACTCATTCATAATGAACAGCACCTAATTTTGTCCTCCGAGAGCTGCATTAGTCAATAAACTGCTGTACTCTTGAGGTATTGGCTTGATATAGATGTATCTCGGAGCAATCAGGCTTGCCATGGAGTTGAGTAGTACTTCTCATTCTAGTGCTGGCTAACTGCCTTATTCAATCTAAGTGCAGAACAATGGCGGGTGCTGGTCTCTCCCACATAAGGAAATTAAATCAAGCCTCAAAATCTGTACCCTTAGCAGGCAAAATAAAAAGAACCCTTCTCTCTCTCTCTCTCTCTCTCTCTCTCTCTCATGGCTCTAAAATGGGACTTTACAAGCTTGATTCTGGGCCTCCGTGTTATTTGATTAATGTCAATTTGCCGGTGTTTGAACCGTACATCAGAAGGGCGAGTGGCAGCAAGTCGGCCGCATGATCAGGCCTCTACACACACACTTGAGCATGAGGCCTGCAATCAGCCACAGCTGAGGAACAAGTGGCCCAAACACAGCTGTCTGTCGGCCCACACCCGCCCCGGTAATAACGGGCAGGAGCTCGGCATTTTCACAGAGATTAAAAAAATGAGTTAAGAGAGGAGGTGGGAAGGGGGAGGGAGAGAGCTAGAGAGATCTTAGCGCTGCCGTAACAGACAAAGCGAATGCACTCTATGAGAAAACGAGTGCGTTGTAAAGTGGAGCGGTCTAATGCAGCCAGATGGAGAGAGAGCTGGATGGTGACCAAGGTTATATAAGCTCCTAGAGTTTGAGAGATCTGATTGGTAGGATCAACACTTTGGCACCGGGAATGAACGGATCTAATGAGCGCTATCTGCAAAATGGCCTCCTGTAGAACTTCAATGGGTTTGTCCTATTATAGTAGACGTAGTCCTCGTGGAAAGACAGAGGTGGAGGATGAGCCAGAGAGGAGGATGGCCCACTCAAAGCACAGCCGAAACACTCCATCTTGGTTATCACATGCAGTCAAAATACTGAATCCTGACAATCGCTGTCACTATGATGTTGTTCACCCTCTTGGGTTGCATGTTATACATAAAAAAACAACTGTGGCATGTCTCGTGATTTTGTACTGTATGCATTACATGGGCTTGCATGTACATTGAAAAACGTTTGGCGTAGAAACGATTTTCAAATGCTAGTGAATTTCACAAACAATTACAAAAAAACAAAACATTGATTTATATGGAATTTTTTTTAAACAAAAACTGAAATATTACTTTCTTGAAAAACAAACTCCAGTGTACTTTCACAGTGAAGTTATTTTGAAGAGTTCAGATAACAACTTTTTATACAAATAAGATATGTAAGTTAAGCTCAGTAGACTAAACTTGTAGTGTAACTTTGATTACCACAAACATTTATTTTGACTTCCTCTAGCAAAAATCTGGCTCGCAGTGAGGCACTTACAATGAAAGTGAACAGGTCTAACCATAAAATATTAAAGTATTCACTGTTTCAAAAGTTTAGTCACAAGAAGTATGTGTTAACATTATTTTAGTGTTAAAGTTGCAAAATAAGCTATTTTGCAATGACATAAACTCTAAAATTACTATTAAAAGCAATGATTTAAATAGCTTTATACCTAAAAAAAATTAAAAAAATTTATTTAAATGCTTTTAAAACATTTTACAGTTCAAGTTTCTGCTTCTAAATCCTCTAGAAATTATCCTCTTTCACTTTCATTGTAAGTGCCTCACCATAACCTTGATTTTTGCCTTTTTACATATAAGAAAATGAGGGATGAGTCAAAATAAATAAATTTAAAAATATATATTTTTGTAATCAAGGTTATGCTACCAAATTCTGTCGATTGATCTAAAACTGGAATATTCCTTTATGAGAGTAAATCCTTAAGCCTGACCTCATCCATTAACCTCGGGTGAAGAAGAGGTTCGTCTTGCTAACCAACATAGCCTCGGGCTCTACTATACCATAGCTGCAGCTGACTGTGTGTATGCTGTTGTGTTATGCTGGCGTCCGCGACCACCAGATGGGTTCCATGTTGTAATTCACTCGTTGAAACCCCCTATTGGCTTATTCAGATGATATTAACTGACAGTCATTTGCTTACGGGGCACAAATTAAATCATCCGATGGCATTAAGGAGCTCTCTGTGGGCTCTAGAGAATAAATACAGCTCTGTGAGAGATTTTTGTTGCATGATTTAAGGAATAAAAGCAATTGATTGAACTGGCGCACTGCAGCTGTGTCCAGTAACACAAAGTATGTCTGTAATATATACTTTTATTTATATTTTACGTCTCGTGTCAGTTTTACTGCGCTGTTGTGCAGTTTCGATGCCGGTACAGATACCTAGATTTTACAGTCAGTTGTGATTATGACGAATGTCTTCAAGCAGGCTGTGCTGGCATGTTCGATCTGGACACCATGGCACAGAGGGCCTGCCCTCAGCATAGCTGATATGAATTACCCACAGGTAAAGCAGAACAATCACAAAAGAACTGTGGCCCGTCCATTGCAGCAGCATTTACAAGAAATCAATATCAATACTTAATGTAAGCTGGGTGAAAAATGAGCCAGCATACAGAGGGCATAATAACAGAACAAATGAAAGACCTTGGACTGTCTCCCCCTCCCGGTGGGGAACAAGGGGAGAGGGGGATGGAGAAAATGGGAGAAAAAGAGGAGAGGACAGAAATTCTAGGGGTGCGTTGCTTGTATTCACAAAACATGTGAACAGCTACTGATCGTTCTATGAAACTGTCACATGTAAACTTGGACTGTGAGGCCTGCAGTAACTTTTCAGCTGTATTGTAGTATTGGAATTGTCAATGGTGAGAACTTTGTGTTGAAACTTTCTGCCATGTTTGAAATGTTTGAAGCATTTATGACATTTGAAGAGAATTCAGTATATATGTTATTGTGAATATACATTTTAGTATATGTAATACTTGATATTGGTGTTTCTTAAGCTATAAAGGCACTTTTACATCTCAAGGGTTGTTTTTTCTTTCTTTCTTTTTTTCTTGTAAATCCAATAAAATTTAACAAATTTGTACTTTTTTCATGACTTAATTTATTTTTGCTACTTTTCATACATTAAGATTTTTAATGCTAAAATACACACTGTGTCTACCTTATTTTTCAGGTAACAGCGGGCACGGCCATTTGTAAATTTAATGTGTCTTTCTTCTGGTGTCATTTGCTTCCAGCTATTTTTAGCTGTACAAAACAGCTCTTTATGCTACTTGATATTGCAAATTGGTATTTCTTACCATATTATTTTAATGTATTATCTTAATTATAAACACGCTGGTTTGTAGCGCAAACAGTTTTACAGTTTACTGCACTTTGATATTCTTCTCATTATTTCCCTATAGCGGCTAATAAATTGAAAGTCTTGCGCACACACACACACACACACACACGTTTGTTTTTGTGAATTGTGGGGACATTCCATAGGCGTAATGGTTTTTATACTGTACAAACTGTATTTTCTATCCCCCTACACTACCCCTACCCCTAAACCTAACCATCACAGGAAACTGTGCACACTTTTACTTTCTCACAAAAACTCATTCTGTATTATTTATACACCTTTTGAAAAGTGGGGACATGGTGTAATGTCCTCATAAGTCACCTCTTTTTGTAATACCTATGTCGTACCCATGTCATTATCCACATTTGTGTCCTAATATGTCACAAAAACGCGCGCACAAACACACACACACACACACACATATAATATATATATATAATGTTTATATATAAATTTTGAGTTGATTTTATTTATAATATTATATTATTTTTTACACATACAGTATTATGACCATCCTTCAGCTGTGGAGTCGTTTCCGTCACAACCCACAATTTTGCCTCAGTCTTTTTTGTGAGGTTAGTATAGGCCTGCTTGGTTACCATGTAGACAACAGTGTCATTGAAGAGCATGCTTGAGATGAAGAATTATGCAAAACATGTGAAAAAAAATATGAAAATAGGTCATCCTATTTTAAGAAATCCCATTTCCACCACATCTCAAATGATGTATTGTATTGACACGCATTGTGTAAATGACATTTGTTGTTTCAGAAAATGATCTCCTATGACCTGTTTACTGTTGGACATTGTTAGTAGACAAATTAGATAACCTAGTTAAAATGTGTTTGAAGAGAGTTTATTTTAGTTCACAAAGCCAAACGTGCTCATAGCTGAAGAAAGACACCATATCTATTCACCAAAATGTATACAAGCTCTAAATAGTGTACCATTTCTTCCTAAGTGTTCAACTTCAGTACTGGTGTTGTATGCAGCATGATAGTGTTATTTTTAACAGGCAATTGTCAAAGTCAGTTACTCGGTTTACCAGATGAGGGCACTGCAACCAAGTTCTGAAAGTCTTCGTGGCTCTCTCAACACTCACAAGAGCCATTCATTCTGTTTCCTGCTGTGGAACGTTCTGGGAATGTCCCTTTACCTCTCAGCACTATAGACGGCAACACAAAAAGAGTTACAGAGAAACTGTACAGAACATATGAAGTCAAGTTTTCAAAGCTCGACACACACTTTCTCAGAAAAACGACACTTAAAGATTTTCATACTTACAATTTCCTCTTTTCAGGCGTTTTTCTCCTCTTTCCCAATCTTAAACACAACAGCTGACTCCTTCTGATCCTAAGGTGAACATCGCCAATTAGTCCTGGGAGGACGCGGTAGGTTTGCATTGTTGGAGGGTGGGTGTCATGTTCGTGTTGTGGGGGGATAGAAAGCTTGGGTGCTCCCTGAGGTAATCCGCACTCAGGGCTGATAAAGTGTTCGACAGGCTCAGTGGAACAAAGGCGGCCAGATATTCTTACTGACGCGCATAGTTTGTATCGTCTTTTCAGCGTGAGCTACAGCAATCATGGCGATAGGACTCTGGCAGGCATTCAAAAGCAGGCGAGGCTTTGAACCCTGCCTGGCCCGGTTGGATTATATTTTACACCTGGGGTCTGCTGAAGGACCCATATTAGCAGCACAATGCCGTTGCCTTTGAGGGGTTTAAGGTATTATGTGGCTGTAAGAAAAGGTCAGTTTGACTGTGGAGGGGAGAGGGAGGCGACCTGCATAGTGACAGTATGGCACTGGGACATGACAAGGGGGCGCTTTGTGGTAGAGCAGGTCTTGGCTGCAGGCGAGCCGCAGGTATGGCAAGCGGTAGCAAAAGGCGACGGTTCCTTTCTGACAGGAGAGCGAGAGCCGCCGCTTTCCCTTTTGCAGTAAATGAGATGTGTGATTGTTCGAGTTTACTTCTTTTTGTGCTAATGATTAGATATTAGTTCTGCTCAACATGTATGTAATGAGCCACCTTGGTTTGTTTGGATAGCAAACTCGGCCTCTCGATCAGCATCTTCCTCCCCGTCTCTCCCTTCATCTATTCAATCCTGTATGTTCTTTAATTTCCTCCATTAACACAGACATATCAACATCTAATTACTCTCTCTCTCGCTCTCTCTTTCTCCCTCTTTCAGGTTCTCATTTGCGCCATCCGTTTGCAAGGTGCTCGTTAAGCGAATGTGCTTAATTATATAAGAAGATAATTGCATGTAAATGCAGGCCCTAAAAGCTGCAGCGCTGGCTGGCGTACGTTGGTAGAATGACTGAGAGCTGGCTTTTGCTACTCTGTTTGTTTATTTTAGAGTGTGGTGATTACATTGAATCTGCTAATGAAGCTAACATGTCGCAGTCTGAGTCCAAGGTGGCGACTACCCAAATTGGACACAATTAGCATGGGGGCACACACACACACAATCTCACAATGGTTTGTGGTGTCCAGAGTCTTATTGTGTATAATTTCCATACTATTAAGGCCTGACTCATATTGCATTAGACACATTTGGCAAAGACTTTCTAGCTCAATGTGATCCAAAGAGACTGGCAATATTGCTCCCCTTCAAGCCGTTTGAGACTTTGTTGTCACTATAAAGTCCTAAACTGACACCAACATGGTTATTTACCAACTATTATTCTGTTTTCACTCACAAATTATCATGCAGAACTAAGTGAAATTTAACATCTTGTTTTGTTGTCCACTTTATTCCCGTATTAAATGCAGTCTGTTGCTTGTTCATTCAGACTTGACTTGCCTGTAATGATGAGTTTTAAACTAGTCAATTTCAGTGGATGTCAAATGAAGGATTATTTATTATGTTTTAAGCAGCAGAAGTCAAGGGGAGCGGGCAGAGAGAGGGCAGCCCCAGAGGGGTCCTTAGGGATGTTCCTTTGGTCCTGATGACATGCGTCGTCCATTATGGGGTAACAAGGGACTGGCGACGGAGGGGGGTTTATGGGATGGGTTGTCGCCCTCGGCAACAGAAGGNCCCCCCCCCCCCCCCCTTTGGGACTGTCAATGCTGGGGCCTTCTTGAGGAATCCAAACACACACACATACTCTCTCAAGTCCCATGTCAAGACACCAAACAGATGGTTACGTCTTATATCTGCTTCACTAAACCTAATCTCACTTCATGTCGCAGTAACACAAAATGCCGAACTGGTCTCGGATCTGACACACTGGCAAACTTCTACGAATTCCCAGACAGATGCACTGAGTTCAATACTGACCCCCAGCTCTGCACCCAAGAGGGTCTTCCGTCTTCCCTCTGGGATGTTACATAAAAACATGATATGTTATTTACAAAGAAATATTTGTAAATGGTGGATGAACCGGCTGGCGATAAGGTCCATGTCAGAGCCCAGTGCCGCATTGCCCTTCAGAGACCGAAACATGAACCAAGAGTTGGATTAGCCAACGTGAAATGGAGGGAAGAGAAGTAATACGAATGGATAAAATGAGTGCAGGGCGGTTGAAATGGACGGATGGATGTCAACGGAGGTTGGCCACAGACGCCTGTACCCCACCGCGACTGTCTGCACAGCTAAGACATCCTTACATTTTCTCCCACCTCCATTTCTGCCGGCTCAGAGTCTAAAACACAATCATGAATCAATAATTACACATTATTACGATAATTATGAGCACATATAATGACAGTAATGGGCTTCATTTACCCCATCCATTATGACTTACAGATGAAGTATTTATTGATCATTCATCTTAGATTATAGCTATAGGCACAGTTTTTTACAAGGCATCTTGATTGACTTTAACCCTTATTACACATGTTCAAT
>RJVU01059333.1:9759044-9771331 GCA_003731715.1 Anabarilius grahami | reverse complement strand
ACACCCCAAACAAGTTATAGTAGCAGAAAAGACACTTTTTTTTCTTTTTCTTTTCTTCAAAGTCTTCATTATGTTTGAGATGGGGCGCTTAGCATGGCCTACATCAGGTGCATAACAGTCTTTAGTATTTAAATCTCAGTCCCAACCACTTTGGAACATTAAAAAAGATTCCTTGACATCTATGAGAAGACTCTGTAATCCTATTTCCCTAATTTCTAGAGAGGTTTGTCTCGATGACCTGGACAATCAGACTTGTTTTGTGCATGAGTGAATCATTACAGGCTTCGGTCTGTGTAAATGCACACATCAGGGCTTTAAAGGCACCCCATCATTTCCCCAACACAATCTCAATAGGTCTAATTGGCTGCAGCATATTTTAATTGGAGCCATATTGATTTGTGAGGGCCTGTGTCTGCGGAATTGTCCAACAATTACATAGTGCTTTTGTTCAAGCTTAATTTTGTTTCATTTGTCCAGACATAAACCGTCCACCCCTTCATCTGCCAGTTGGAGTACTGGAGATCACTGACAGATAATTATAGTGCATGTCTCTGTGTGTTGGCTGCTCAGTTCAAATACAGACTCGGTTTCATTAGGCTTCAGATCTGGCCTAAAAATCTGGCCCACACACACACACACACACAGTCCCTGTATTACTGCTAATTCTTGTCGTGTGGTGCATCTATTCTGTCCCGTTGTTGCAGTTCTAATTGGTCTGGCCTCACAATGGTCATCCTGGCAAGCAGGAGGCCTCTTTCCACAAGTCCATTTGTCTCAGTGTGTGGACAGTATTGTGTGTGCGTGTGCGCATGTGTGTGTGAGCGACACTGGGTAAAAAGGAAATCAATAATGTTTCATTAGAGCAGCGTTGTAGCAGTCTTTTGCCCGTGCATGGCTTAATTATTCTTTTCTAGGCGTTTGCTTTAATTGGGAGAATAAAAGAGTGAAGTGGAGAGAATGACTGCATTAGCATATCTATTAGAGACATGGCCACAAGTACACACACAGCCTCACGGCCATGGGTCCCCCCTAGTAACCTTACACACACAAGTTTGTTTTTCTATCATGGTGTGGACTTTCCATTGAGACTTTTGCCTCAATAAACTCCTAATTACTGCTTATTAATAGTTAAGAAGGTAGTTGTTAAGTTTAGGTATTGGGTAGGATTAAGGGATGTAGAATATGGTCATACAGAATAAGGCATTAATACATGCTTTATAGGTAGGGTACAACAGGGCTAAAGGCACACCTTCAGAAAAAAATTGCTTTTCACTACTCTCAAAGTGTATGATTGCAGAAAAAATATATATGTTTGTATTGAACATTGATGGAGCAACCGATTTTGTGTAAAAATAAATCATAAAAGTGGTTCATTTTGTTTAAAAATCTTACAAATGTATGAGGTGGTGAGGGGGGCAAAAAAGGCACACAGTATTGATACAAATACTTTAGCTAAAATAATGTTTTTAATAATGTCTAGGTCAATACTTGTTCAAAAGAATCACTTTAGCAAAGTTTGTGCTATTTTCTGTTTATTTTGATTAATAAAATAATTTGTTCTTGTTCAATAAATATACTGTCATTAAAATGTTAATATAAAAATATACTTTTAAAAATACAGAAACAAAATTATTTTAAAAAGTAAAGATTCTGAAAGCATTGAAAGGGATTCCATAATATCTAATATAGATTTAGAGTAGTAACAATAAATGATATTTTATTATATTATATGATTAGTATCAAATGTTTAAATATGATTGTTTCATTATACATATGGGTATATATTATACATATCTCTAAGGTGGATACCCAATTTGATATGTGATATTTACCATCTGAGTCTAACCATGTCATGTCAACAAATGGAAAAGTCAGCCAGATGTTTATTATCATGTTAATTATTGTTAATATGTACCCAACAGTAGGTGTGTTTTTTTTTTACCCCAAATACCATACTTTTACATATTCTTCAGTTATTGAAAAACTTGCTTGAATTACCTTGAACAAAACTGAAAATCATTCAGAAGACCTTTGTCTGAAAATACAAACATTAATTTAACCGATTCTCATTTGCTACTTAGATCAACAACATTTTAAAAAACATCAAATATTACATCAAACTACTTCATTATCAACTTTGCGCTGCTGCTCGGAATCACGTCGAGGATCAGACAAATTTGCACATGCATCTTGAAAAGCGGATGTTTAGGAAAGTGCTGCGGCAAATTTTTGTGCCATCTAGTGGTTTAGAGGAAAATAAAATTGAAGGCGCCTTTAGCCCCATTGTACCCTACTAATAAACAGCCAATATCCTAGTAATATTTATGCTAATAAGCAACTAGTTAATAGTGAGAATTGGACCCTAAACTGAAGTGTTACTATTTAGTTAAATGGATAGTTCACCCAAAAATGAATGTGTTGACATCATTTACATACATTCATGTTGTTCAGTTCCAATTTTTATTACAAAGTTTATTCTGTGGAACACAAGAATATATATATATATTAACTGTTTTTGTCTATACATTGAAATATTACAGCATTTCACTTGTGTCCAAAACAAAATGCAGACCCATTGACTTTAATTGTATGGGCAAAAAAAAATTGTACAGGTCATACAGGTTTGGAAGGACATGAGGGTGATTAAATGATGACAGATTTACTATCCTTTTTAGTATGTCTGTTGAGCTGTTTCCTGTCATGTTGGTGATTTCAGGTTTTACTGTCCTTTTAAGGATATTTGCTCCTCAAAATTGCTAATTTGAATCAATTACACTGATTTCAGGTCTGTTGAAGAAGTGTTCTCTATTTTTCTCCTCTTGTCTTTCTCTCCGTCTCTTTTTCTCCATGCTATCGTGCCAAAGCGACAGTGACTAACGGCCCACAGTAGATGAAATATAATGATTCTCTTGGAAGGAGACAGACACTTTGAGCTGTCTGGTCTCCCCTGGTGGATACATGCACACATGCACACTTTAGCACTGAGATCCAGGGTTAATCACTCTATCAGTGTAATGAAGTACTCACTGACAGCTGTAAGCAAGCTATGTAGATGAACTTCCCTCATCAATTTCTGCCACTCTTCACACACACAGAATAAATCTCCATGAAAACCCTGTCTAGAGAGGTAGACCCATAGACACTTTTACTGAGCATGTGTGTGTATGGGAAGGCTGCAGTGTTTATATCAGATTTAATGTTAGATTAAACACACACATGGTTTGACTTGGTTCCAAATAATTGCGCATTTGCACATTTCATAAATTCTCTGATAATAGTAGCGGGCCTACATGTTAGCATTTCATTTTCAATGATGCATGCATCAGTAAGTTTATGTCTAGTGAATGAAATATTTTACTGTTGAACTAGTAGCAGTTAGTAGTACAATGCATTTATGTTGTCCAAAACAGTATATTTAAAGGGATAGTTCCCCCAAAAATGTCATAATTTACTCACCCTCAAGGTGTTCCAAACCTGTATGAGTTTCTTTCTTCTGTTGGTAATCACACAGTTGACTGTAGCCATTGACTTCCAGTGATGACAACATTTTCATTTTTGGGTGAACTATCCCTTTAAGCAGAACGTCCCTGCATCTAAATTCTACCGAGATTAGACCTGTTGTACTACTTTAATAATATTCTCAGTCATAAATTTTTTGATAGTATTGTGGCTTACCTTAGCAAATGTGCTTTTATTTATTAGAAATTTATAAGAAAGTGGTCTATTAAAATAATATAATATAAAATTATATTATAAATATAATATAATTAATAATAATTTATAATAATATAACATTATTTCTATAGCTCAAACAGTCGAGAATAGCATTAGCAATGACAAAGTCATGAGTTTGATTCCCAAGGAAATGCATGAACTGACAAAATGTCTACCTTAAATGCAATGTAAGTTGCTTTGGATAAAAACGTATGCCAAATCATAAATGTATAATATAATATAATAATTATTGCCAGAACCTTAAAATGAAAAAGACAGGCATCAACTGTCAGAGGGGGAAAAAAAGAGAAAAGAAAAAAAATCCATTGTCTAAAAAAAAAATCATAATGTAAAAAACGTATGTGAGTCTGAAGCGCAAAAAAAGAGCAAAAACAATTTTTCCGTGAATGGTGGTAATTTTTTATAAAATCACTTCAGTACAGCGGTCTGTTTTCCTTTCAGCTCTGGAACCATAGGTTACGGCGTGCAGGATATTCAGTTTTGAAAAGCTTGATTTATAATTTGCAGCATTCCCATCTGCCCGTAGTTCACTGGTCGCTGAACGGACAGATAAACCAGTTAGCAAACACTTTTCCCCACTGTCTGTTGTTTTGATAATCACCCATAATAGCATCTAGCTTCAGTATGGTCTTTAAACCTGATTTACTGTCTAATGGAATAAGAGAGACTCAGAAAAGACAGAAAGAGAGAGAGAGAGAGACGCAGCCAGTCACTACATGCACCTTTTGGGTAATGTCATTAGACATGTTTTGAAGAATAAATTAAATCAGCCCTAAATTGAGCTCTCAAGTCAGACCTGNAAAAAAAAACAGAAAAAAGGGAGGGGGGGGGAAATGAGTGGACCTCATTGAAAAGAGAGAGAGAGAGAGAGAGAGAGTCATATTTGAACCTCTCGCAGGGAAATGCACTTAACCAGATTAGAACGGGCCAGTGTGGATGGATGGGCACAGTAATTGCGCTGGCTGTAATGGGTTCCTGTTGCCCGTAGCAGACAGTGGGCAGTTCAGTGGATAATGCGGGTCTCTGTAAGGTTCGAGGACCTTACAGGCTCAACCTGTGATTGGGGTCAGATCTGTGGATGTCAGCTGATAAAAGGTAACCCCACTCGCAATCCCACAGGTCACACATAACCCCGCTGCCACACCGCAGGAGTATAAAACACACACGACTGCGTAATTTAAGTGCATTTATTATCTGACAGTTATGTGTGGTAAAAGTACATGTCTTCATGGTGAACTAACAAAAATCATCAAAAATTGCAAAAATTATTTAACATTTACAGACAAGTACCCTCATTCCATTCCAGATTTTTCCTAAGATGTACCACACAATAAGAGTCAATGAACCCGATAAACAAAAGACAGACTATATCTGCTCTTTTTTGTTCTGTCTAAATCTTATTCAACCCCTCCTCGTTTCTTCCCCCGCTCAGTGATGTCTGTTTCACGTCTGTTTTTGTTGTCCTAAAGACAGAAACATTATCTACACTTAAACGAATTCTAACTTAACCTGTGGGATTGCTTTAAAATAATCACTTCCTGTCTGCAGAGGGCTTGGGAAGTACGCTGTTTGTGGCTTTTGTCTCACTGAAAGAGAATCAATGGTGAAACTGAAATTGATCTGCGGTGTGTAAATGTATTTTCTCTTTCAGCGCCGTTGTTCCCTCGCTCACACTCACACACACACACTCAAACTCCTGCCCCTCCCCAGATGGTGTGTGTTACCTGTGGTCCCGGGCTCACCTGTAACAGAGTCGGCTTGGCTCCAGGTGAGGGCTGTGGTAACGTTGTCCATTGTGTGTGTGAACAAGCAAAAGGCTGCAGGGATTGAATAGCAAACATGCAGGTGATGACATAGTCTCCTTGAACACAAAGTGTGTGACACTAGCAAAGAGGTTAAAACACACACATACACGTGTACAGACACACACACAGCTTGACAAGGGCATTTACCTAAATTCACTCAGCCAATTAAGAACAATATCGCTTTCTTTCAACTGGGAATTTGTAAACGGACACATTGCTATCATATCCACCTTATTTTTAACACAAGAGGCGCAGCCATTTTTAATTTGAATGTACTTCCTGTTTCAGCCGCTTTTTGCTGTTTAATGCACTTTGTTATTCTAGTTATTTACCTAATGAATCAGAAGTCTCATACATTCCCAGGTAACTGCTCACTTCCTCTTAAAAAATATGATGGCTGTTATGTGCGTTTACCATCACGGAGGTGGGAATTTCAAAATCTGACATCAAAAAGGAGGCCGCAGTAAAAAGCAACAGCAGTGTGCACAAATTTACTACATTATAAAGCATTTTACAAAGTGTATTTTCCGACTCTACCAAAGTTTAGAGGAATATTCCAGGTTCAGTACAAATTAAGCTCAATTGACAGCATTTTTGGCATAATGCTGATTACCATCGTTTTCAAAACAAAACAAAATAAAAAACACTCAAAAATCAAGGGAATGTTGAGGCACTTGTATTTTATAAAAGCTTTCACATTAAAGTTGTTCTCATTTTTTTTTTTTTTNTTTTTTTTTTTTTACACTTGTTTTATGGTTTTAGGTGGGATGTAACTTTTTCACACTTAAATCATGCGTCTTGTGGCTGTGCGTTTGAAATAGTATTTTCACGTTAACATATTTACTCCATTCACATTATAGTCCCTCACTTAAACCAGATTAAAAAACAACAACAAGAAGAGACAAGTGGAAATTAATTTTTGTGTCAGCCAAAAAATACTGTCGATTGGTCTGAACTTGTATTGAACCCAGAATATTTCTTTAAAAAAGACCAGGATTTGAATGTATTGGTCATAAACAATGAATAGACTCAATGCTCTTTATGAGGGAAATATGGGTGGGGCGAAAAGAGCAGAATCTCATGACCTCATCTGTGAAACATCATACAACCGTTGTAAGGTTTTTGTTGCTTGCATCACCTGTTAAAGGGTATACCTTTAAGGAAGAAAAAAAAACATGTTTTTCTGACAGAATGACAAGAGAGATTTTGATATGAATAGCTGGCGATCTTTCAGACACAAATGATACTTGCATCCAACGTCTAGATCTGAAGACTTTTGGAGCTGTCACTCCATTAATCTGTTATGCAATCATGCCTTTTTTTTGCTTCAGATTCATTCTAAGCACTGAAAAAAATCACTTGTGTGTGTGTCGGTGCATTTCACAGGTGTTCTGTGGGGCCTGCAGAAATACACTGCAGGCTGGTAACCAGAGACCTTTCAGACCTTGTGGGAACTCTGATAAGATACTCTTGCTCTTTTCCTCCCTTCCCCGCTCTCTCTTTTCTGTCTTTCTCGGTACGATGGGGCAAAAGGTGAAGGCGGGAAGCCAAACAAAGGCATGTGTGCCTGTGCCATCGTCGAGCGGGACCCCTCGCTCGTCTGTCAGAACGCCGGGGCGCACCATTCACAATGGCATTCCACATTCCGACACTGGAGAAAGTGGCTGGTGAGAGGGCAGCATGTCGTCCCCACGGTAACAAGACCCTTGGGCGGGTTGAGAAAAGGGGGTGTAGAAGCACTCCGGGGCCTTGTCCTCACTCTCAGGTGATTTGAGGAACTTTTTGTGTTACGTTGAGTATAACACACTGTTGCTTTTGACCCCACACACATCCATTACTGTAGAATGCGGCCCTGCGGGGTCACCGGGGACACCTGATCTAGTCGTACGTTGGGCAGCCTTTGAATGAGTTTTGTTAGCGTTGGGGAAAAAAAAGATATATTTTTTAATAACATGTTGAACTTGTCAACACATCACACCTGAAAAAAAATTCCCAGACTGTGCAACTTCCAAGTAAACAGAACTTAAATTATGCTGGCTACACACACACACACACACATGCACGTCCCTCTAAATTTACTCTGCTTTGTCTCAATTTGTTTCTGAGCCGTTTGCGATCCTTAAAAACGGCTGAAACACAATAGAAGTGAAATGTGAAGCTTGTGTTGTCTGGCGGCAGATATGAGTATGTCTGGATGTTGCCTTCATTCAGAAATTCCCTGGCAGCCGGAGAAACATCGTCAGACCCCGGCAGCTTCCAGAGAGCTCATTCAACCCCGCCTGCCGCTGGATCGCATTACTTGCGCGGGCCCGGCGGCCAAGAATTCAGGATGGAAAGGATAAAAATCGGATGAAATGAAAAATAATCCCTGTTGATGCCAGGTTAGTTTACCTGCCTTTGCCTACCTGTCATGGTATTTAATCCTTTGTTGTTTGCAGTCGGATTTTTGCGGAGAGAGGAATGTAATGAATGTGGTAATTTGGAGTTCCCCGGACACCATGAGGAGGTTTGCTGGGGTATGTGCTTGGGACAGTCGAGACTGATGACAAAATGTGCAACTTGCTAAAATGTTGTTTTTATGTCTTCATATTTCCTCAGTGGTTGCCGTTGCAGCACACCATTACTCTCGCAGCACAGCCTTGGCTGTGTCAGCTGGTAGAGGGTGTCCAGAGGGTGAATGATGTTGTTTGTTGGTCTTGTTTGGTGTATTAATGTATTTGTGTGCTTTTATAATGGATGACGTGCTGATGTTCGGACCCCTCTGGACACTCAGAGCTGATTTTGTTTGTGGAACACACCTCACTCTTCACTGGAGTCTCCAAAGCACCAGGAACCAGGTACAAGGTGCCCGAGGCTTTTGTGTGTGAGAGTGTTTGCGACTTGATTAATGTGACTGACAGGTCTAGGTCTCCCTGTTCTTTGTGATTTCGCCTTGATTCATTTGTAATGAACACACTTAAAATTCTCACTGTGAAATCCAGTGTGTGTGTATGTGTGAGATCCTTTGACAGGCCATTTCATTTTCCGGTTTCTCGCATAGACTTAGGGACTAGGCCTAGTCCTGGCACGGATAAGGCCAACATCCTGCTTCTGTAATGCAGGTGCGATCTAAAATTAAGTCTCTTGAAATAGTTTGCGAGCGTCAATGTCATACACTACTGTTCAGAGGTTTTGGATTAGGGTTCATTAAGAAAAAATATAAGGCAGCATAAGATCCCACACTCCCATCATTGCCCTCTCCAAAGCCACGCCTCCTTCAAAACACATGAACGCACACAGCAGAGTCTGCAAAGCATCATGAGAGATGGCGCTGAATTACCTTGTGTCTCAAAGCACATAACTTTACAGTATTAATGAACGTAAGCAACTTACAGAGCTCTTACTTGTACCACCTGACAAGTGCAGATTCCTTTCAGTGTTGATAAATAAACTCTTAATTCCGAAGACGTGAACAGCTCCAGGAACATCACGGGTTGCCATCTTTTAATTACGATAATTACGACATGGTGTGAATGCTGCATAAGCTCATTGGAGGAAATGTAAAAGATGGCTGCTGTTTGTTTGCGGCACTCTGTGACTGTTTGTCTGCAACTCTGCATAGCCTCATGGGACGAGCTGATGACGTGTGATGTTTGCACAAGCAGGGTGCGCGGAAGTATCGAAATACATAGGTTGACAGGCAGGACATCCTATCATTGCTTTCGGATGGAATACAATGATTGGACGAACATTTTTTGGTCCTGAGACTTCCACCGAAGTTATATGTTCATTTTTAAGCAGCAAAACATTGATAATAAAAAGAAATGTTTCTTGAGCACCAAATCAGCGTATTAGAATGATTTCTGAAGGATCATGTGACACTGAAGACTGGAGTAATGATTCTGAAAATTCAGCTTTGCATCAGGAATAAATTATGTTTTAGAATATATTACAATAGAAAACAGTATATAGTTTAATATTTTCTCAGCCCTAATGTCATGCAGAAAAAATCAGTTAAAAGATTTTGAAATAATGATTTCAATTTTAGCGTTATTATTTAATTCAGTAAATTAAATTTGAATGAAAGCTTTAATAAAAATAGCTGTTTTCCTCTATATTTCATACAAGTAGTCCCGAAAAATCATCTTTGTTTTCACTTCATCTTCACTTAAAAAAACCAATTTTTGTAAAATGATTGGATCTTATTCATGGGAGGTGCAGAAGAAATTTTCTGTATATAAATCCTTCTTAAATTAATTCTGACATAAAATTTCATATGCAATTCACATTAAGTTTTTTTTTTTTTTTTTGTACAATTATAAAAATGTTCTCTTCTTTTTTTTCATGAATAAGGCCCATTCTATTTATTGAAAAGCTGCACATTCACATACACAAGTTCAGCAGATGTAATCCCTTCACATCCATAATTTGCAATTACACTGTGTTAAAGCTCATGTTGTTCTAGTAAATATGAAGTACATGGCGCCAACGTTTCATGCTGCATATCTCCAATACCATAAAACCATTTTTGGCAGTGCTCAGTGAAATAATCCCTGTTGTGTCAGACTGTGGTTACCAGATGATGGCATATCATTTCTATGGCTGTTATTCACCATGATATAATTGTGTGTGTTGGTATCATCAGAGGTCCTCCCTTTTTGAGGTGTGTCATGTCTTGTCCTGTGATTGTAATCTTACACTGAGCCTAATCAAAGACAGGCCTGCTGAATGCCCTTCCATAACCACAAGCGTTCATGCCCATTAGAGCTAACAGGCCCCTGAATGCATCAGATAACGTCTGTTCTTTTGAAGGAGAGTGAGAGAGATTGCGCCGGGGAGAGAAAGAGAGAAGGTGGTTGGGACATGTGGCTTTTGCGGGGGCTTATCTAGGCTTTGAGAGTGTCACAGCCTTGCCCTCCCTCTCATTCCCTGCATTATCTGGCCATATCTTGAGGGCCTTCCCTGTCCATTCCACATAATCACTCAGTAATACCAGCCACCCTTTTCTCTATTAAAATAATCACCGGCAATTAGGAGGAGAATGGGCAGGGAGAGAGAGAGAAATCACACACAAAGTAATATTTTCCCCACCTTACACGCTTTTCATCTGTTTTTTTTTCCCCACTAACCTCCCGCAATGCATCAGGACCCTGGGCGGCCTAGACTCGATCCAGCACTATTAAGGAAAAAGGCTCTGACAATTTTTCAAGAGCGGATAGATGAAAGAAAAAGAGAGAGAGACAGATAGGAGCAAATAATTTAAAAATTGACCATCTGTAAAATGAAGAAAATGGAAGTGTAAGAGGAGCATTGTGATTTACTTTATCCCTCTCAGAGAAGCCCGAAATCTAAGAGGCGCTATTAAATCTTCCTTTGAAATAAATGTGTCGCATTTATCTGTGTGGCCAAAAACGACTAATGAAGCTATTGTCAAAGCAAATAAAGCAGGGCGGATTTGCTGCACGCAGACGGTGCGGTATCATCCGGACAAAGGTAGGGGGTGCGTGTGGTGGGGGCTTTGAAAGATACATTCACATAAATATTGAGACAGACAGACAGACACGACATCTCTGTGGAGCTGACAGAAAAGTGAAAGTCTGAAAAAAAGGATTTAACTAGAAAAAAATCTGAATTGCTGTTCATACTCGGCATTAAACAAACAAACATCAAATTAATAAATGACAGAATCAGGTGAAGAAAAGGGCAGAGAATGTAACTGCCATTCTCATATCTCGATTAAATGGAGGCGAGGATGTAATTACGGTGGAAGAGTTGCTCAATTACAGTAGCCGCTCGCTGCATTTGGCATAAGTCACTTTAAATGGTTTTATGAGAGCTTGTTTTCAAAATGGCGTTTTGCTGCCTTTTATTTTAATTACCAGGTCATAGCAGTGCCTCTCACTCTCTCTTGATCTGCTTTGGCTGTCCAACCATCAATCTCTCTCTCTTTTCCTCTCAAAACTCTTTATGAACTAAGAGCAACTAACCCTCTACAGCTGAACACTTTGTGCCTACTGTTTCCTGGATGATATTTAAAAAAGCAAATCGAGCTTGACTGGTTTGCACAGTGGAGGTAAAACGTTTGTGTTGTCCACAGTGCAGAGTAACGTTCTTCATACACCATTTTAAGCCTCTTCTTTCCATTACTGCTGGTCACACTGTAGAATTATACAGAAAAAAACTAACTTTTCATTTTATTACAACGCAAAGGCTTTGGAGAATGTCTCGGGCTATAGAAATGACAAGTTTTGTCATGTTGTTGTAAACAGCATATCCCAGTGTGTGCAACTTATCCCTCCATTTAAAGCTAATCAATTTCATGTTCAGGAAAAAGCTGTGAACCTGGGGTGGGTCAAAGGTTATTGTACTCAATGTATGTTCGTGTCCAGACGAGGGGCCACAAGGTCTCAGTCAGGGTCATGACCTTGGTGACCCCCTGATGTCCATAACACTCATATTTCTCTATAACAGGATCACTCTCTCAACATCGTATTTCGCCTGTCATATGATTGAACGGGCCAATGCTATAATGTTGCCAAGAAAGCCAAATTTGTTCATGTTTGACATGAACTTTGCATTTATTTATTTATTTATTTATTGATTGCTGCAATGCAATGTTAATATCACACATTAATGAATTGCATTCAATTACTCAATCGGTGTGTTTATTTAAATGAATGAAATTATAATGAAATAAAATAGTAAATGAATGAATGTTTATTTGAATAAATAAACAAAAATATTTAATTATATATATATATATATATA
>RJVU01059333.1:9722862-9758969 GCA_003731715.1 Anabarilius grahami | reverse complement strand
TACTCGTTCATTTACATAAATATTTCGAAGAAAGGCAAGCATTTACAGATACATTCATTATTTAATTATCTAAATTAATAAAGAGTATTTAAATTATAAACTTAAAAATAAATTAAACAAAAAATTATTTATTTTAATTCATCTAAATAAACAAATTAGAAGAAAGGCAAGCAGCTGATAGTTTTTCAATATTTTTTTTTACACAAAACAACAAATACGTTTTTTTGGGTAATAATGAACAAATTTATATTGATGAAAGTTTATTTATTCTGCTTTATTTCACATGATTAAGTATTTTCTGCAGTCACATTCAAGCATATTAGTTGGTTAAAAAAAACATGTATTTTCAATGGGAATGAAGGGACTCCTGCCTTATTGCATCACTTGATGGCTTGTTTAAAAACAAACTATTCAGTTCCAGAGAACAGCTGGTGTATTAAATATAACAGCTTATGGACTGCCACCCAACTGTATGCCCCATTCCTTCATCATTATTTCATATGTGTATGATTAACTCTCTCCACGCTGACTCTGACCCCATTTAGCACAGTAGTGGTTGCGGTCCTGACTGGAGAGTGTGACTTTTTCCAAGTCATTTAAATTTTACAGATCCATTTACACCACCTTTTAATTTAGTGCATAATGATGCCATTAAAAAAACCCATCTGGGCGTTCTTTGGGGAGGGGGTAATTTGCCTGAGCTTTCCACCCTAATGTTTTTCCCCTCACACAGGCAACAGATGCTGGGAAAGAAACAGATACATTCTCTGCAATTACTATGGCCTGATGTGGGCATCCAGGACAAACGTTTCACAGCATTCTTTTAACAAAGTATATTCCTGATTTTAGGCTTTTCTACATGGTGGAATGGTTTGGATAAACTCAATTTAATTGCAAGTTTGAAAAACACGTCTGGAACATTGTACAGTATGGTTCCGTCACTTTTAGGCACACTTCCCATCAGTCCTTTTCAACAATAAAACTTTCCACAAGCCTTGATACAGTGTGAACCATAAATAAAGATCTGGGTTATTAAATAATAATACAATTAAGTAATTGCTCGAGCATGATAAACTGTGTTGCGAGAGACTGAGCTGCGGTCCCTGCACTGGAGCAAACTTTAATCCTACCAGCCTCAATTATGATAATGAATGCATTTCTCCTGAATAATTAGGGTGATTAATTTTCCCTTGTTTTGAATTACAATTCTGCTGCCTGCTAGCACTTTAGACCACTCGTTAATTACCAATTAAATCAGCTGGCTCGTTTGCTCCAGGTTCATTGCCCGTGTGGTTCTGTAGCACTTAGGGGTGGTGTTTAATGTGCTAATTGGAAGAGATTAAAATGTGTGACCTCTTTTGACAAGGACCGGATGTAGAATGTCGTCACCATGGATGACAGTGTTTCCCGTTCGCTGTTAGAAAGTATATTTCTCGGGTGTTTTTCGTGTCTTAGTTTATCTGCTATTTAGCATTTTAGCTGTAGCGCCGTTGCATGTTTGATCCAGGAGTGTGACTGCTTTTATGTCTCAAGCATCAGAGGCTTCATATTCTAACGTTTTTTTCCCTTTTACCACCATTATTAGCAATCACTGAACTACATTTGTCATTCTTAGCCCTTTTCAGAGGTGTCTGTTCTGCCCTCTGCTCTGTGTCTCATCTTAATATCCTTTCATTTCTACTCTGTCCTTCATGACGTCCACTTGAAACGCATTAACAGGTCTTCCATCCATTTTTCTGAGGCAAGATTGACTCAAATTTAGTTTGCTACATCAATACCACAACGCTCTAGGCAGACTTGAGAGTACTCCTAGTAAAAAGAGAGCTTTTTTATGTCCTGATGCCATCTTCTTGAATGGCAACTGGATTATTATTTTTTTTTTATTATGGGCTGAAGCTCTTTGGGCCTCAGCGAAGATCAGAGATTTGGGTGGGGAGGTATCTGTTGGCAGGTGCATTGATGGAAGGACCAGAGGCTCTAAGATCCATCAATGGAGTCCATCAACCAGAAGGCTTTGCAGTCCATTGAAAAACTTCAGAGTGCTGACCTTCTCAGCTCTCACAACACACCGAAAGGTTCTGAACTAATGTCCAAGGCCTGCTAAAATAAAGTCTGCAGAAGCCCAGCTTCAATCACCTGGTGCCATATTCGTGCTATAATGTTACTTGAGGTCCTGGCACCATGTCAATGGACTCATCGCCAAACACCAAAACGGATTCATGGAAGCGCATGCAACTGAGGTTTGTAATGTTCTGTTTCTTTCTTTAATCATTCTCATGCAATTTAAAAGTAGTAAAGTGTGTATGACTGATACAGTAACTTTCTGTTCCACATTCAGAGTCGACTTGCTTTTGAAAATACTGCCATAAACCGAGAATATAAAACTGAACATGTTCCTTTCCAAATATTTCTCTCCAGGCTTTGTACTTCAGTCCCATCTGCAGATCAGAAAGAGTTATTAACCTCAGGGCAGGTGTGTAGCATCCTCGTTCTTCATCAGACCCCCTCATCGTAGAGAGCAAAAGGAGAACAGAGCATATACAAAACAACACAAAACAAACAAACTCATTTCAGGCACCAAAGGACTTCGCTGGAGCTCCAACCTTCATGTTGCCCTGACCTCCTCCAAGCCTCAAGTGTTCGGATACTGCCGAAATCTATTAGCTTGGTATCAGAGGCACAATGGCGTGAATATCAGGTCTATTAAGTGTGTTTTGTTCGTGTAATTTATGGAGCTTGAGGTAAAGTGCTTTGTACAATACTAGAGCATCAAGATGAAAACAAATCGCTTTGTGTGAAGCCGGACACTTGCGTGCATCACGCGCGCACTTGTCATTTACATGGAAATGTAATAATGTTGTGTCCTCTCATCTGAAGTATAGGTCTATATATGAGATTGATCTGTAGAAAAAGCTCCATCTAATAGAGATGTGCATATGCCTGTAACTATCTGTGGTCAGATTCTTTGAACTTTAAAGTTTCCTGGGAAACTACCAGTTTACATACTGTGTATTAGTCGTTAAAGGGATAGTTCACCAAAAAAATTAAATTTGTCATAATTTACCCAACCTTATGTCGTTCCAAACCTACTTGACTTTTTGTGGAACACAACAGGAGATAAATTATGTTTCATTAACAAGATTCAGGAGGAGCACGTTCAAATGATCTATCCAATCAACCTGTCATCAGCGATTACCATGTGTACTCTGGGTTCTGGCAAAATACCGAGCTCGGAGCCCTCTCCTCGGACAGCACACCAAATACGTATATTTTCTATCTGACTTATTTGTAAGTGTGAACTCGTGAATTTGATGAATATCCAGTTAGGTGAATACAATGGCAGTACATTGCATCTCCGTTTAACTCTTAATAAAGCACCCATGAGTATTAGCAAAAAAGTATGCGACTTCAGTTATAAATAAATAGTCCACTCCAGTCCAGTAGGAGGTGAAAATGTGACCTTCTTCTTCTGGCAGTACTGAATTCACCAAAACTAAATTAAAATTGCTGATTTTCTCCACTGATAAGAAGCAGAGATACCATAGTTCTGTCATGACAACTCTCAGAGTGTTTGGCATGGTAATGGATATGGGCTGGATTTCCCGACACCTTCTTAACTCTACGTCATTCTTCAATTATATATAAGCTGTACCTTAACGTTAATGCGTGTGTCCCAAAACGTTCTTAAGTATACCTTCTGTAAGTCATACTTTCGTAAGGTTGGTCTGGACTACTCTTAGCTATACCTTATCACTGTTGACAGTCTATACGAATATAATTCTGAAGCTGCAATACACCCAGTGTTCAATTAAGATAATGACAAAGAATAAAATGCAAAGATTCACTGCTAAATTCAAACGTGCTTTGGTGCTGAACCAGAGACAGACGCGCTCAGCACTTGTCATGTATCACAACTATTCAGTGTTTTCAATCAGGTTTATTTTAGGTTTCAGACATTTAAATACACATTTGAATTAAGTAGGCTACTGCATAAAAAAGACATTTATAGATTGTTAAAATCAAATTCCATACACTGATGTCTACGGAAGCTGCAACAATAACCCTTTCAATTATATCATTTGATGTTGAGTGTTTTATTCATATCAGATACACAATGTGTATGAAACAATAAAGTTTACGCTGGGGGCTCCGCTAGAATATAGAGCCCCCAGAATATAGATAAATTACAATATACAGTGCCCTCCACAATTATTGGCACCCTTAGTAATTATGAGCAAAGGCGGCTGTGAAAATAAATCTACATTGTTTATCCTTTTGATCTTTCTTTCCAAAAATTGACAAAATTATAACCTTTCATTGAAGGAAAAGAATTGACATTATGAAATAAATGTTTTTCTCCAAAACACGTTGGCCACAATTATTGGCACCCTATTATTCAAAACTTTTTGCAACCTCCTTTTGCCAAGATAACAGCTCTGAGTCTTCACCTATAATGCCTGATAAGTTTGGAGAACACCTGACAAGAGATCAGAGACCATTCCTTCATACAGAATCTCTACAGATCCTTCAGATTCCCAGCTCCATGCTGGTACTTCTTCTCTTTAGTTTACTCCACTAATTTTCTTTAGGGTTCAGGTCAGGGAACTGGGACGACCATGGCAGAAGCTTCATTTTGAGCTCACTGACACATTTTTGTGGTGGTTTTGATGTTTGTTTTGGATCATTGTCCTGATGGAAGATCCAACCACGGCCCATTATTGGATTTCTAGCAGAAGGTCATGTTTTGATTTTTTATCTGTTGGTATTTGCTAGAATCCAAAATACCATGTATCTGAACAAGATGTCCAGGACCTCCAGCAGAAAAATAGGCCCACAACATTAAAAATCCAGCAGTATATTTAACTGTGGGCATGGGGTACTTTTTATCCATGTGTGCACCAAACCCATCTGGTGGGTTTGCTGCCAAAAAACGCTTTTTTTAGTTTCATCTGACCATAAAAGCCGGTCCCGTTTGAAGTTCCAGTCTTGTCTGACAACTGAGAATGCTGGAGATTGTTTCTGGATGAGAGCAGAGTATTTTTCTTGAAACCCTCTGGAACAACTTGTGGGGATGTAGGTTCTGTTTGATAATTTTTTTTAGGCTTTCTGAAACTCAAGACTCAACTAATCTCTGCAATTCTCCAGCTGTGATCCTTGGAGAATCTTTGGACACTCAAACTTTCTTCCTCTCCGCGCACTAGGACGATTTATGACACACGTCCTCTTCCAGGCAGATTTGTAACATCTTTAGTTGATTGGAACTTCTTAATTATTGCCCTGATATTGGAAATGGGGATTTTCAATGCATTAGCTTTTTTCTTATAGCCATTTTCTATTTTGTGAAGCTCAACAATCTTTTGCTGCACATCAGAACTATATTCTTTGGTTTTTCTCATTGTGATGAATGATTAAGGGAATTTGGCCTTTGTGTTTCCTCATATTTGTACTCCTGTGGAACAGGAAGTCATGGCTGGACAATTTCATTCTCCTAGTCACCCTGGTGTGCAAAATTTTTTAAATATGAATGGGAATATACTTCAGAGATATATTACTCATAAGAATTTCTAGGGGTGCCAATAATTGTGGCCAACATGTATTGGAGAAAAACATTTATTTCATAATGTGAGTTTCCCCCCACTTTCAATTGTTTTACAATTTTGTGAATTTTTTTAATGAAAGATCAAAAGGATGAACAATGCAGATTTATTTTCACAGCTGCCTTTGCTTATATTTACTAAGGGTGCCAATAATTGTGGAGGGCACTGTAGATTTAGTTTGCAATTTGGATTACTTTTATAACATCCCATGAGTCCTGATAAATGCAATTTCAACTTCTGAAGTGCTTCTTTTTATAAAGAACACTGATTTCTCACATAGTGCAGTGAAGCAGCCCCTCTATAGAGTGAATTATCGATTCTCGAGCCATCGATATCAACCAATTCAGCACCACCACCATGGACCTGGTAACGTCGCACATAAGAAGATATACGTTAAGTAACCTCCTAAGGTATAGTTCGGGGAGCATGCCTAGAAAAGGTATATCTTCAAAAGGTCTACCTAGCGTGCTAAGAGACGTTGTTATCGGGAAATCCAGCCATGATAAGTTTGGTCTTGGTGGAATAAATCTATTATGCTGCTGCCGCTGTTGGTTATTGCTGCTGCTGCAAAGCAAGTACGGGACTTGCTACTGCCAATACATACACAACATGTTGCTGTGAGCAAGTAAGACATGCTGCTGCTGTACAATATAGCATATACATGAATTAACCCGTAGCAAATACAGGTGGAGCTGGGGAAGGTGGAGGGTTTCTGACAGCGTGCTGCACTGCTAAGGCAAATGCTAACCAAGTATTTGAAGGTTGAGCAGCGAGCTCATTGGCTACTGATACAGCAGGAACCAATCAGCTACGCCCTATAAAGAATGATGCTTGCAAGCAGATTGAGTTAAAGTGCCCCTATTATGCTATTTGAAAGGTTCCAAATTCTGCTTAGGTCTCCTACAATAGGTTTACATGCATCAAAGGTCAAAAAACACTTTCATTTTCTCACAATATACATTGCACATCACCACATTTTTCTATGATTCTCAAACGACTCATCGGATGAATCTGTCTCTCTAAATCCCGTCTTTCCATGAGCTGCCCTGATTGACCAGACGGCCCAGTCTGTTGTGATTGGTCTACTGCTTACAGCTCCAAAGGCTTCCTAAAGCTCAGCGATTGTACACACTGTAACGACAGTACCGATGGTGTTGATTTTACAATATTAATCTGAGCACAGGTCCGATGATGAAATATTGGAAGAACCCAAACTGAAAGTAACCGAAAAGGTATATTCAGACAATCATTGAGAGAACTTGTAGCCTTGAATTTTTAACTTTTCAAAACAATTCCTTTTTACAGAGTAATCTGTATTCTGTGCAGGGTTTGTGTGTGTGTGTGTGTGTGTGTGTTCAAAGGTCGTGGTCTGTTTAACCACTCCCTGTCATCACATCATATCAGGAACCCCAGAAACTCTCATCAAAGGGTCATTATATGGGGACCAGATATCCATCACCCATCCTTCTGTCATTTTCTCTCTCTGTCCCTCCTTCTCCGTCCTCCTTTGAAAATATGAGTGATGGCTGGTGCGTGGCCTACATACAGAGACATATAAGACAGGGCCGCTCAGCTCGTGTCCCAGCTCCAGACGAGTGGCGACAAAGGGGTCCTTGTCACTCTGGGGGTGGGCGGAGAGGTTTCATAAAGTGACTTGCCACTACAACATAGGATGGTAAAAAGATCCTTCCTGGAGTGAGCCTGGGGGGTGCTTGCTGAGGGGAAGGGGAGGAGATGCAGGAGCCGGCAGGATATTGCTGGCCAAATCATCCAGTCAGTCAGAGATCATCTTACCTGTACAGGTGTGTGCTGTTAGTAAGTCTCTGTGTGTGAGTGTATGTGTAGCTACAAAATTGACCCCAGAAGTGAGCTAAATCTGACATAAACTTCCTTTGGGGACATCCAGGGACACCAACTGGACAAATGATTCTTAAATAATTTGCATTTTGCAGGTGCTAATAAGTAGCATAAAAATATGCTATGTTATGTCTTCATTTAGAAAGATAGGTAAAAGTGTGTGTGTGTGTGTGTGCACATGGAGATTTGGCTATACTAAACTTTAAAGAACATTTTAAGAGATCTCAATCATATAGTGAAACGTTCTCTGACTTGAGAGCATTTGAGGCGATCCACACTGTTTGAAATAATGCTAATAATGACAATAATTTAAACAGGTTTGTTTGAGTGCTGAACCTATGCTATTTATATAGATAGATAGATATTTTAAAACTAAAATTTATTTTGTACTTATTGTCAGTAAAAAAATTTTGAAAGAAATAAATACTTTTATTCAGCACGTATGTATTAAATTGATCAAAAGTGATGGTAAAAACATTTATGATGTTACAAAAGATTTCTGTTTCTGTTCATTTGAACTTTCTATTCATAAAAAAGAAAAAAATGTAAGCACCAAAACTGTTTTCAACACTGATAATAACAATAATAAATTATATAATATTTAATAACGTCCTCAAAAATATATTGAAGCATGTTGAAAATCAGCTTATGAGGTCTTGTGAAGTACTCCTCAATATCTGACATGCTCATAAATCAGCCACATTTTTGCTACAAATCTACTGATATCAACAGGTTTGTGTAAGGGAGATTTAGCAAATATCACTTCCATATAAAAACATTGTGTATGAGATCTCACCACTAATATTGTGAAACCAACCAACCAATATTTCACAGGCTTAGATAAATAACATACCTTAGCTGACATTACAAATGGTCTTAAATTGCATTAAAAATGCATTAAATAAAATGCATGGCCCGAGCCTAGCATATATTTAAAAAAATGTTGAGTAAAAAATGAGGTAGAAAGCAGAATATATTCTCAATAAATAATGATACCCCTTCTTCCTCTCACTTTCTCTCTTACACACTCTTTCACACACATGCTGACCTATCTATGACAGGCGCATAATCTCCCTAATAGCACAGACTGAAGGAACAAAGCATACACTTTCACACCCTCTCGTGTAATGATGTCTTGTTGTCAGAAGGTGATGTCGGCCTGAACCACATGAACGAAAGTTACTCCTGTGTTACATATCGATCCCTCTCCTTTTTTTGATGGCCCAGGATACCGCTGTAATTAGCGCTAACCATTAGTGTAGCACTCTATGGGCTAAAATCACCATTAACGTCGCTGCGGGGTCTTTCATTCCCGTTAACATTCATTGTGACTTGCTCTTTTCTAAAGACAGCCGAGAGAAGGAAATGGTGCGGAGTTATCTGAATAGGATAAAGAGAGAGCCTGCTGAAGTGTAGGTGTAAAAGCATTAGATAGGCGCTGGATTTAATTAACAGTCTTTAATAGAGCCAGCCTTTGTTCCACTTCTGAAAATAATCGGCTGGAGGGAGTCTAGAGTGCCTGGATTTGGAAGGTGTCACCAAATGGTGCTCATAACAAAGCTGGCTTTTTTTTTTTTTTACCTGCCTCGCTTACTTTGTCAGTAGAAGCCAGCACAATGAGTTTCTTCTCCTGACAAGATTTGATCGGGCAAAAAGCAGAGACCCCATCTACCTCTGTGTTACCCCCTCTTATTTTTCCTCTCTGGGCTTTACACGCCACAAAATGGGAAACTGAGTAGGCCATTGTTAGCATCAATATTCTTTATGATCAGAACCCATTATGACATCATTAATAATTGCTACTAAATCTATGATGTTGCATTGATGACAGGACTTTTTTGTTATGTTTTATACAATTCAGAATGCGTTTTTGTTTGGGACTACGCTAAAAGTAAGTACTATACTAATATATTAAAGGGTTAGTTCACCCAAAAATGAAATTTCTGTCATTAAAGGTGCAATGTGTAAATTTTTTGGAGGATCTATTGACAGAAATGCAATATAATATACAGATCTATGTTTTCAGACCTTACATAATGAACGTTATCTTTTTATTACCTTAGAATGAGCCATTTCTATCTACAAACACCGCGGGTCCCCTTACATGTTAAGTCACCATTTTGCGCTGGCATGTTTCTACAGTAGCCCTAAATGGACAAACTGCTCTACAGAGTGCGTTTGCTTGACTGGCTTCTCTCTTCTGTCTCAGATGATGACATTTTTGTCCTGTGTTGGGCACCAAAGCTTCTCTATATTGCAATTCACAACTTCACCACTAGATACCACTAAAATTTACACACTGCACCTTTAAGTACTCACCCTCATGTCATTCCAAAACCTGTAAGACTCTTTGGAACACAAATTAAGATATTTTTGATGAAATCCAAGGTTATACCCCATAGAAAGCAATGTAATTACCATCATTCAAGGTCCAGAAAGACAATTAAAGACATCGTTAAAATAGTCCATTTGACTACAGTGGTTCAACCTTAATGTTATGAAGTGACAAGAATACTTTTTGTGTGCAAAAACAAAACAAAAATAATGACTTTATTCAACTATTTCTTCTCTACCCTGTCAGTTACTGAGTTAGGGGCCATACACATATCGCATCTAAAAACGCCACTTTCTCCGTCTTTCCAAAGCACTTGCGCTGTGATTTCTAGCCCTTGCATTAGCTTTACTACTAGATATATTTATGGAGATGAGATATAAAAACCACCCTGTACAGCTATGATCAGCTGTTCGGCTGAGCTTTCGATGTTTTGTTACAGAAAGTCCGAAGCTGATAGGTTGGTTCTTGTCACATGACCTGCGGTGCGCTTGCGGCATTCTGAAAAGTTGAGATGTTTTCATCTCGATGTGCCTGGAAAACGCACCGCATGTGGTCGCGACCACACCACTTCCATTATGAGCGCACCTGCCGTGCGGCTACATTTGAAATAACAAATCTGAGCACGCAAAAGACGCGATATGTGAAAGGCCCCTTACTGAGCAGGCTTTCGGACGTAAACACGGAAGCGCTGAACTGCGTTTACTGCATATGAGTCTGACAGGGTAGAGAAGAAATTGTTGAATAAAGTCATTATTTTTGTTTTGTTTTTGTGCGCAAAAATGATTCTCATCGTTTTATAACATTAAGGTTGAACTACTGTAGTCACGTTGACATTTAATTATGTCTTTACTACTTTGCTGGACCTGACGGTAATTACGTTGCTTTAAAAAACCTTGGATTTCATCAAAAATATCTTAATTTGTGTTCTGAAGATGAACAAAGGTTTTATGGGTTTGGAATGACATGAGGGTGAGTAATTAATGACAGAAATGACATTTTTGGGTGAACTAACCCTTTAAACTACTACTTAAACTACTATATATCTTAAAAATAAAGGTTCCAAAAAGGGATTTTTTTTTGCAGCTAAGACATAGAAGAACCATTTCAGTGTAAAGTTTTTAAAAGAACCATTTTTTTCTTAGTGTGAAGAACAACTTTTTTCCACTATCAATTTTGTGAAATGGAAAGGTTACATGGATGTTAAAGGTTCTTAATGGAACCAAAAGAACATTTATTTCTAAGAGTGATGTAAATAGGCATTGATGCATCGGAATATTCCAAAACATGCCGCACTATTATTGACAATTCTGTCCATCATGAATGGGGATGATTGCAAAATATTATCTGTGAAAGTCTATTTTTCGCTTCTTCAGTGGTTATCATCTGCCTGTCTCCCCTCTCAAATGATGTTTATGTTCCCTGGCAGGCAAAGATGCTCTGCTTGAGTATAAAAGCCCTAGACCCTCATTACCGTACCTCGACACGAGTATGTAGCACCATGCTAGCATAATAAGCATCCGTGCAGAAGGCCAAAGGAGCATTTCTGAGGCCTGCAGAGCAACAAAACAACAGACGCTACACACAAACACACATACCCACATACAAGAGCTGCTGCTTCACCTTTCATCCTGAAGGAAAGAGAGAAAACAATTGCGAAAGAGTGATTGCTGTTGGCCCTCAGCCTTGACAGTGATTTAACATAATCTGAGTCTAATAATCAAACAGTGTGTAGTAAACACTACAGGAAGACTGCAAGCAGAAAAACTATGAGCTGCAAACATGCCGCATTGACCCTCGATTTCACTTGAATCATTCCAGATGTGATTTAGTGGCTGAAGTGAAAAGAAGAGTTGCTATGAATGAGAGAAAATAATCATCAGATAAAAATAATCTTCGTAAAATAAGAGAAAATCAAATGAAATTGTACATTTGTGTTAAGAACATAGAACTACTGATGCTCTCGGATTAATTTTGAGATGGAAATGTGGCTGTACTAAAGTTGTGGGGCATGTTTTGAATCTGTGAGATTTATTGTACTGTAAATTCTCCTTATCGCCTGAACGCAGCTCTCTTTGCACTTCTCCATGCACCTTGTTTAAGGGCTGAACTCAGGACGAGTGTATATCAGCCGCCCGGGATGCAGTCGTCTCCCTGCCGAAGGCTGCAGGCTGTCTACTCCTCCAGACAGACAGCGGTAAATAAGGCCTAAGTCTCATTATCCCAGCACCAGGCCTCGACAGCTGCATTCATCCAAAATGCATTTCTACCTAAAGGTTAAGAGTAGTTATGAGGACAGTAATGTATTATTAAAATACCTTTCGGACTGAAGTACCTTTTGATATATTTTCCCAGGTAATGAAAGCAGCGTTCGGAGGGGGGAAATGTAGTAATTTGCTGTCCCATTTTGTCGGCTGCTTTATCCTCTCTTCCTCTCTCTGTCTCTCTTCCTCTCTCTTTACCTGCCTGTCATCTCAGGGGTGAAGGGGGGTGCAGTAAACTGGTCTGTGAAAGGCAGAAACGTATCTTACATTACCCAGCTTTCATTTATGAGGGAAAAAAACTGCAAAGCATTCAGTGCATGAGGATGTCTTTCAATTTCTTTCTTTCTTTCTCTCTCTCTCTGATGTTGCTAGGGCAGTGATTGGGTGAGGAAAATGGCTGTTTGGTGTCTGATCCTGGCATGATAAGGGGTGGCAGAAGGTTTTCAGGTATTCAATGGAGAATGGCGCAAAGATGGTTTATGTCTTCGCTCTTTTATCTGCTGGAAAAAAGAAGAATAGAGGGAGGGATGGGTAGATTTTTGGTGTGAGGGAAGAGAGAAGCTTTAGTTAGTACTCAGAGCTCTATTAAAAGCATCAGCCTTGTTAAAACCAGTCAAAAGACAGGAAATCAGGCAGTGAAATGAAGCCTCTCGACCAATTATGGGATCTGAGTGGAACATCTTAGTGCTTTTTGTGTATAGCATTACTCTCTCTCTCTCTCTCTCTGCATCATGGGTGTAGAAGTAGTACCTCCTGTCATCACTCTTCAGATGATCTCTAAAGGTATATGATATTTCTTTATAACTTACAAAATTTTATCTGCTTACTTATTGAAATATGCAACATATTAAGTTGTTATATTAGCAGAAATAGCAGGTTAACTCATGGGACGACTGTTGTATGGTTCTGGAATAAATATCCTTGTTATCACTCTTCTTTCAGTCTCTCTGTCAGTAGTAAACATCACATCACTCCATCTCAACAAAACTTGATTAGCGGTCTCTAAACAGATGGCTTATTGGAAATACCTCAAATGAATCCACATTTCCTGCTATTCACAATAACAAAACAATAAATGTGGAAAAAACAGATTTGGATGAAAGCACTAAAATATAGTCAACATTTCAGCCCTCAACATAGCGGTTTCTAGGCCCTATTTTGGGAGGATTCTTACTTCTAAACCCCCCTCTTAAAAATCTGAGAAAGTCAGCATGACAATCTGTAATTGTTTACTGAATGCAACAGCTCCAGTGAAGACAGGGTTTCTTAACTTTTTTAGCAAAAATATACAAATGGACTAATAGGACAGTGACACATTTTTTGTAAAATTTTAAACAGTTTTAAATTCAACAATGATGCATTGACAGTAACATAATGTCGGATACAAGCACTTTTTATTTTATCATTATTCATTTTATTCTTATTCTCAATGTTCCTAATTACTGCTACGTACTTGGAGCCCATCAGAATCGTGTGTTCTGACAGACCATGGTATAAGATTATAAGATAAAGGTATAGTTCACCCAAAAAGGAAAATTCTGTTATCATTTACTCACCCTCATGTTATTCCAAAACTGTATGAGTTTCTTTCGTCTGTTGAACACAAAAGAAGATATTTTGAAAAATGTTTGTAACCAAATAGTTGACAGTGGCCATTGACTGCATAAGGGGGGAAAAATACTATGGAAGTCAAAGGCTACCGTCAACTGTCTGGTTACCAACTTTTTTCAAAATATCTTCTTTTGTGTTCAACAAAAGAATGAAACTCAGATAACACTTTAGTATGGGGAACACATTCACTATTAACTATGACTTTTGCCTCAATAAACTTCTAATTTACTGCTTGTTAATAGTTAGTAAAGTAGTTGTTGAAGCGTTTAAGTTGGGTAGGATTAAGCGATGTAGAATATGGTCATGCAGAATAAGGCATTAATATGTGCTTTATAAGAACTAATAATAACCAATATACAAGCTAATAAGCAACTAGTTAAAAGTGAGAATTGTTCCCCATACTACCAAAACCCATACAGGTTTGAAACTTGAGGGTGAGTAAATGATGACCAAGTTTTCCAATGAAGACCAATCCTTTCTAGTTAAAACGTTACACATTTTCTGTTACGAAACTTTGAATATTAATTGTACAAATTACAGTTCTGCACCATACCTCTTCAACTTAATTTCGAAATTGAAATGGAATTTAAAAGGCATTCGTAATTGAATTCTGAATGATGCGCAAGCATAACCCTTTCCTCCATCATTGGCGCTTCCTCCGTTACGTCACCGGCGCTCATCAGTCACGACACACTTTCAAAATCACATTTTCTGAATCACTCAACGGCGTATCGCTATAAGCGCCGGGCCATAATGCTAACAAGAGTTTCATTTTCTACACCGACAACATAATGCGCCTGGTGTCGAGGCGCAGGGGATTTTAATGGCTTTGGCTTCTGTTTAATGTTAATGTCAACAATGACACAGTTATTAGGAGTTGAGGGAGGTGTGCGCGCATGTGTGAGTGTGTGTTGCGTACGCGTTATGAATCTCTGACAGCTATTTGCAAGGTTAATGTAGCCGAAAAACAGCATCTATTCAAGCCTATCCCACACCTCCCCTTCCCTTTTCTATGGCTTAACAGTTTCATTAGCCCTCTAGATACAACCTCCCCCCAGCATTACGTTGTCACATGTGACGCGCATCAAATTATCAAAGAGGCCCGAGATCGATCAATATGCAACGCCGGTGTTGAGCTCCAGTGCTCCTGGCGTTCAACGGCACAGAAATGGAGGCCGGTGTGTGTGTTTGGCCGCCTCTCTCTTCTCATTCGTCATCCATGCGGCTGTAAAGAGAGTGTCAGAGCTGAAAGATCCATCAATAACGCGAGCAGAGCGACTGGAGCAGGACCTGGACTATGTCAGATACATTAGACTTTTCCTCCGTGCCTCCGTCATTCTGATTCATGGCACGGCCAAATGATCAGCTACTAGACAAACACGCTGAATCTGGGGATTACATTAGTTAAACAAATACAGCGTATAATCAATGCTCTCCCTCTCCCTCCCTCACCCCTGACACAAACATCTAAAAATTTTTTGCTAAAGTAGCAGCTTGTGATGCAAATGCTTTATAATGCGCTCTCTCTCCCAGACAAACTGTTTAACTAAAACCGTATGTAACAATGGAAAAGTGAGTTCATAAAATACTAATTAAGCTATTTGTAATAGCTTGTGTTGTTTCCGCTCCTTCCCACAGTCAATCAGTCAGTCGTTCAGTTCACAATACTCTAGATCCGAAACTCAATGGAGTTTGTTTACATTAGGCTACTCTGCAATGTGCTAGAAGATAAAGCACAAAGTGCTGTCTTTAGCTATATGTTAAAAAAGGAGGAAAAAAAGAGAAGAATATGGTATAAATGAGGAAACACCTGTCGTGGATAGGCGTACTTGAAAATGCTTTTTTTGTATAAATTATGCGTTCATATCATTGGGATGAATGGATGTAAAATGCATACAAAACAAATGCATGGGGAAAACACTGATAGAAACCAGATGTCAAAAGCAAATTTCTCTTGCAGTGGTTTTGTTGTTGGTTTCAAACAAACAAATAGTTGAAAACTATTGTAAATTATGATAACGTTTGTGATTTTGTCCTGAAAAAATACATTTATATTTTTGTAATGGCATAAACAAATAACCAACACTGGCATAGATAGATATTTCATCAAGGTATTTGAATGTAAATACTGAATTAAGAACAAGAATATTTTTCATATGTTTTGTTTTTTAAAATGCTTTTACTATAGGCTAAATATAGCTGAAAAGCAATTAAATAGAATATAAACCTTTTTAAACACAGATATGTTGTGAAACATGGCTTTTTTAACTTTGTGTAGTATTTCACATTTAAAAGAATATATACATTTTTTTATTCTTCTCAAATTAGTGTCAGTAAACAGCAGCAACATTGTGACAACTTGCCCCTAAAAAATTGTAATCTCAAAAGTGTTCCTTTTAGAAAATAGTGTTTTGAGTTATTGTCATACAAGCCTCTTTATGCCTCAAATAATATAACCTACTTTTTGTAGACTCAATACTTGTTTTGAAATAAAATAAAGAAATGCATTACCTGGCTGCAAAAAATAACCATAACACATCTTTAAAGATACAAATGAGAAGGTTGTGGAGGTTTTGCTTTAAAAGGACTCTCTTTGCAACCGTCTCATTGTATCCTAACCTGGGAAAAGCACCAGCCATCCTGTAAATGGCAGCTTCACTATCAGACTTTAAAGGAACGAAAGCACTTTAACACACCGCCTCCAACAAGTTAAAACAATAATGAGGATTGGGAAATAAAATGGAACAGAGAAATTGAGTAATTATACATAATGTCAAATGAGTTGAAAGCGAGATATAGTGAGTTAGAGTATAGAATATATTTGTAGAAATACAACCATACTGCACAACAAAAGATAAAGGTAATGTTTTAGGGTTTCTTCATCTTCATTCACCCACAGATTCTTTATAACCTGTTTTCCTTTGTTTTTCCATCTTCCCTGAAACCTCCACTCTTTTTTTTTCATTTTCTCTGTCACTCTCTATTGCCTCTGTCAGTGTCCTCATCTCGCCCTCTGAATGAACTTCAGAGGATTTAGCTAAAACAGTTATCAAGATAATATGTGCTTGTATTTTTAAAATCATTCTAACCTTGTTTTAAAAGAAAAAAAATCTCTTTTTTTATTCAGCATTAAAAAAAACAGCTGTTGATCGCAATGTATGTTGCTCTATGTCTGCTAAAACAAGCTTCTTCAATGAGCAAAATAATTGCTGCCATTTCTAGTGGGAGCACAGATACATTATCGACTTTCTGCTAAAAACCTTTAGCAGTAAATATTGGCAAGCAGCATTCATTAAACAGAAGTGCTATGGGCCATATTGCGAAATGTGAATCAACCATTACCTTGAATTACTCTGATTAGCTAGGTAATTATTTCTCTTTGCTAAACTGTAGATTCAATCCACTGCAATTACAGATCAGCGAGCAGCAAAATCTGCCAGATTGTGTGTGCGTTTGTGTGCCTGCATGAATGTAAGCCCGCTTTCTCTACTTGTGTTTCTTTTGGAGTACTGTGTGTGTGTGTGTGTGTGTGTGTGTTTTTGTGACATATCAGGACACAAAGGTGTATAATGACATGGGTATGACATAGGTATTACAAAAAGAGGTGACTTATGAGGACATAATAACCCCATGTCCCCACTTTTCAAAAGGCTTATAAATCATACAGAATAATTTTTTGTGAGAAAGTAAAAGTGTGCACAGTTTTCTGTGATGGTTAGGTTTAGGGGTAGGGGTAGTGTAGGGGGATAGAAAATACAGTTTGTACAGTATAAAAACCATTACGCCTATGGAATGACCCCACTATTCACAAAAACAAACGTGTGTGTGGTTAAGGTATTCCCTACGTTATAAGGACAGAATGGCCCCACAAAGATGGCAGTATCCAAAATCCTTGAACTTATGGGGATATTTTTTGGTGCCTATGTGATAAACAGCTTATAAATCATACTAAGTGACGTTTTTTGAAAATATAAAAATGCAGAAAGTTTTCTGTGATTGGTAGGTTTTAGTAGTACGGTTAGGGTTATGAGATAGAATACACAGTTTGTACAGTATAAAATCATTATGTCATTATGGAAAGTCCCCATACATACATATGAAATGTGTATGTGCGTGTGTGTGTACACACAAGTACATAGGGCTACACAATATTTCTCTGTTATAAATGTAACATTAGTTCAAATAACGTCTTCTCAGCAAGTGTCAACATGTATCTGAAAGTGCTTATGGCAAGAAAAACAGGTTATTGATTGGAGTTCCTGATCACCCCAATGGCCCAGTCACAACGGATCGATCATAGGCACCTTTTTTCTTCTCCGGAAACTGTGTTTGTTTGCATGTGTGCATTCATCTACACATGTGATGGTGAATGGGAGTTTAACACTTTAAGTTGCCGCCACCACCCCTCAAGTATGCGCTCATCCTTGTCAGATACAACAAACGATGTGCTAGCAGTAAAGAATGTGTAAGGTGTTTGATTTCGTGCAAGAAAAGAGAGCAAGCAAATATATCAAGGGCAGCATGTTCCTATTATGTCTATTATGAAGGAGGACAAGTGGAACTTCTCAGCCTCTCTGAAAGCTAACGGGTGGTGTGAGAACACTTCTTAATGACCGATGGAGAAGTGACATCCAAGACCCAGGAGATCACACTGCTCCAAATAAAGGACAAGAGATGCATGTAGGACTTTACAGAGTCCGATGAGATCACAGAACAAGATTCATGACCTACATGCTTGAGAAAAGACTGGATATTTAAAAAAATCCATACAATGAGGGCTACAATTAGCTTGTGAAATGAAATAGTTGTAATTCAACGTTCAGGAAGAACATGTTCCTTTAATTCTGTCAGTCACAACAAAAGGGCCTTTAAACAGCCGCTTCCTGTGGCAACTTTTAGGAATTTGAAACATAACTGTAATTTTTAATAGAAAAGCAACGTTTATCAACTTTAAATGTTGGCTTGGTTTGAAAGATTTGAAAAATTGCACAGAAATTTATTTATATTGTTATATGGGGTTAGTAATGTTTTTTTTTAAAGAACTTAATAGGGTTAGTTCAACCAAAAATGAAATTCTGTCATTAATTACTCACCCTCATGTCGTTCCAAACCCGTAAGACCTTCGTTCATCTTCGCAAAATAAGATATTTTTTGATGAAATCCGAGGGTTTCAGAAGAACACATATTGCACCTTTTGTGGTCCAGAAAGGTAGTAAAGACATCGTTAAAATAGTCCATGTCACTACAGTGGTTCAACCTTAATGTTATGAAGCGACGAGAATACTTTTTGTGTGCAAAAACAAAACAAAACGATTTTATTCAACAATTTTTTCTCATCCCTGTCAGTCTCCTATGCTGTTGATGTAGTGACCGCAGTGCACTGCTTCCGTACTCTACGTCAGAACACAGATTCATTATTGGCCGGCTCCTGCGTCAGGCGTCATCGTGGTGCTCACATGTACAGTGTCGGCCAATACTGAGCTGGCATTCAGATGTAAACACGGAAGTGCTGCACTGCGTTCACTACGTCAACAGCGTAAGAGACTGACAGGGAAGAGAAAAAAAATTGTTGAATAAAGTCTTTATTTTTGCTCACAAAAAGTATTCTCGTCACTTCATAACATTAAGGTTGAACCACTGTAGTCGCATGGACTATTTTAACGATGTCTTTAATACCTTTCTGGACCTCAAAAGGTGCAATGACATTGCTGCCATGTGAGGTTTATTTCATCAAAAATATTTGTGTTCCACAGATGAAAAAAGGTCTTACGGGTTTGGGACGACATGAGTACTTAATGACAGAAATTTCATTTTTGGGTGAACTAACCCTTTAAATTTTCAATATTGATAATAATAAGAAATGTTTCTTAAGCGCCAAATCAGCATATTAGAATGATTTCTGAAGGATCATGTGACACTGAAGACTGGAGTAATGATGATGAAAATTCAGCTTTGACATCACAGGAATAAATTACATCTTAAAATTTAGCTTTAGCAATGCCAAGGTCATGGGTTCGATCCCAGGGATTGCACATACTCCGATACAAATGTATAGTATAATGCAATGTAAGTCGCTTTGGATAAAAGCGTCTGCCAAATGCATAAATGTAAATAAATGTAAATGTTAAAATATATTAAAGTATATCAAATAAATGCAGCTTCAGTAAACATAAGACAAACTTTTTAATACTGTATATGTTCTTCATCCTGTCATTCCAATTCAGCTACCTGTGGAGTATGGCCAATTCAATTCAACTTCCAGCACGTGAATTGAAAGGGAGCCAATTCTTCAATACTGAATTTTACCCAACCCAGTGAAACCAGAAATAGAAGAGCATCACAGACTGAAAGTAGATAGAAAGAAGCCAAGAGATTGACAGCCGTAATGTGGGCCTTTTCAAATGCACCATTTTAAACACACACTGGACAGTCGCCCTCGGCTGTTATGTCTTCTGTCAGAGATACAGTGTTTGAAGAGCAGTAACCCACAAGACATGTGGGAGAGAGAGAGAGGCTCTGTTGAGTGTTCTTTAAGCTGTCAACTGTCAAAGACAGGAAAAAAGAGAAAACCATTGAGTTCAGACCGAGCAGAGGGATGATATATAGTCTGTATTGGTTTCAGTTTGCCATTCGATTTCTTTTTTTTAAAAGTAAAAGAGAGGGACAAAGTAAGGTCCGGCCAGCAATTCTTTTGTTTACCTTTGAAACAGGGCTAATTTTTTTCAGGTCAAAAACTGCACAGAAAAAATCCCAGAGTCCCACAGGCTCAAGAGTTCTTATTTTTGTTGTTTTTTGTTTTGAAAACAACCCCATCATTAACTTTTTAAGCACTGACCTCCTCGAGGCTAAATGCATCCCATTCCCTGTGTGCACGCGCTACTGTTTTTGCCCCCTTGCAGAGCAGACTTCCAATAACCCAGCACCCTAATAAAGCTTGTAATGGATCTGAAGGGTTTGTTCTCTCTCTCTCTTTCTTGTTCATCATCTCTCTCTACAGTCTAATCTGCCCAGGGGTTCTTCGACAGCGAGCACGTAACTCAACACTCTTAGATTCACTGCATTAGTTCTGCTTAGCTAACCGTGAATGCTAATTGCAGGAAGGACAGAATTGCTACCTTTCCCTCCCTCTTTTCCCTCCCTCTTTCTATATATCCTCTCTTTTTGTTAAGACCCCTTCTATCCATTCATTCTTTGGGAGTTTGAAGGAGCAGTGTAGCGGTTTGCAGTCTTTCAGAGGGGATCACAGAAGGGAATGGGTTTGACAGTTACTGTGTCTCACAGGAATATGATTTGATATGTGAGAGATGTCACAGGCAAGCTGTAAATTCTGCCCGTAGCGATCTGTGACAGGTGATGACATCGTAAAGACTTGACCAATCACTCAGCACACTGTTGGCTCTAATCCCCCATAAAGCCTTCAGATCTGTTCTCTTTTTCTTTCAGATCTCTTTGGCTGTGGATCTCCTCCTTTCTGTGTCTTCAAGCCTCATGGAGATTGATCTCATTTTGCCGGGTTAATGACTGCAGGTGAATTTGGCAATGCCCAGGATTACCCATGTTGTGCTGCAATGTTTGAAAGCTTGACAAATACTGTCATATTTTATATACATAAAAAATAAAAAAATCTAAGCTTAACTAAATTTTATAAAAAAAAATACTGGATTTTTCAAACCTTTGCAAATTACTAAATTATACTGCATTAACAAATAAAACGTAATGTTTAAAATATAGTTTTCTTCTTTAATGTCTAAATAATTGAGTCAAAATAACAGCATTTTCACGTTTAATCATCTCTTTGATACAATTAACAAACATTGTTACATTAATGCTTAAGATATTTCTGTACACTGAAAAAGGTAGGAACTTTGTAAAACTTTGCTTTTTGATTTTTTGGATACTTAAGTCACACAAACTTTTATTGCATTAGATAGATTAGAAAATATCAAACAAAGTTGCATCTGCATAAATATGATGCAAGAGCTTTTCTCAGAACTAACATCACTTTTACTTTTGCAGTTTGCAATTTTTGCAATGTGATATTTTTGTTATGTAAGTTCCCCTCAAGTTCATTTTTTCCTGTGGTAGAAGAGTAACCACAAGTGTAGTTCAATACATTATGGATAAATTCCATCAACCTTTAACAACCAAAAAGTGTTCAAATACCCTCTGTCTTCATTTTTAACAAAATATCTGTTGTCAGTGCCTGGTAGATTACTTACAAATTGTAGTCGTTTACTGATTCCAAATTACATGACAAAAGCTTTAGTTAGTAATGTAATCCACTACATTACACATTTTAAATTATATAATCAGACTTTAGTCTGATTATTTATTTACTTTTGACTTGTGCCGGCTCAGCTCCAGTTTTGAGATGTAAGGTGGGCCAAGTGACATTCCTGGTGGGCTGGAATTTATACATTATATTATTTTTTTGCCCTTAACAGATTTTTATTTTTTTTTTGTAACAAAAGGAGTAGGTCTTAAAGTGGACTGTACTGGTTACTTGCCCTGCCAACATTTTCACTGGCCCCACCACAAAAAAATAAAGAAAATAAATAAGTTAAATAAAGACAAGGAAACAGTCAATAATAAAATATGAACAAATGACCAAATTACAAACAATAGCACAAGTGAATACAACAGAATAAAAATACAGATGAAATAAACAGAAATACTACAGTGGTACGAAATACTGCAGTGTAAAAATTTAATATATATTATTAACCCTATTAAAGCTAAAGAATTCAGTCAGCAGAGCTTTTTTTTCCCCCTTTTGTTCTTTAGCATTAATGACACAAGATAGCAGCAGGTATATTAAGCTACTGTCACTTGCACGGATCTGACAAGCATCAGATTTTCTCCCGTTTACTTTAATTAAGACCTTTTATTTTAACGGCGTTAAGACAACTCCAAAACGGCCATTTTAACATAATTGTGTGAGTATTCGTCTGTTTAAGCACGATAAGAAGCAAAATAGAACTCAGTTAATGGTGTGCTGTCTGAGACGTAGCTCTCTGTTCGCGCTTTGTGTGTATGCGCACAGAAAACAGCACACGGGTACCGAATTGACTTTCTTTCACACCTTTTTTACGCTTGAACGGTTGAAAATCAGTCACGTTCTAATACAGATTTTCTAAATAACAAGTGGATTTTTGATACCAAGCGGCCAAAAAGCATGATCTCCCTCAAAATCTGGAGCTGAATTGAACATCGCACCAATTTTGCAATCGGCCGTTATTTGGCATGGGGACAGGGGGGTGGGACAAGCTCCTGATTGGGTGGACCAGGTCCACCCTGGCCCCCCTATGGAGCCGGGCCTGTTATCACGTTGATTTGAATAGGATAATCTTGTACCATATTGATATAAAATACAAAGGGAAAGAAAATATATTCCATTCTTTATCAAAAACATGACGTGCATTAAAGGGTTAGTTCACCCAAAAATGAAAATTCTGTCATTTATTACTTACCCTCATGCCACACCCATAAGACCTTCGTTAATCTTCTGAACACAATTAAGATATTTTAGTTGAAATTCCGATGGCTCCGTCAGGCCTGCATAGGGAGCAATGACATTTCCTCTCTCAAGATCCATAAAGGTACTAAAAACATATTTAAATCAGTTCATGTGAGTACAGTGGTTCAATATTAACATTATAAAGCGACAAGAATATTTTTGGTGCGCCAAAAAAAACAAAATAACGACTTATATAGTGATGGCCGATTTCAAAACACTGAATCAGCGTATCGAATCTCGCTGTTCGGAGCGCCAAAGTCACGTGATTTCAGCAGTTTGGCTGTTTGACAAGCGATCCAAATAATGATTCGATACGCTGATTCATAACGCTCCGAAGCTTCCTGAAGCAGTGTTTTGAAATCGGCCATCACTAAATAAGTCGTTATTTTGGCGCACCAAAAATATTCTAGTCGCTTTATAATATTAATATTGCACCACTGTACTCACATGAACTGATTTAAATATGTTTTTAGTACCTTTATGGATCTTGAGAGAGGAAATGTCATTTCTCCCTATTGCGAGCAATACATCTAGGTGAGGCCTGTTGCATATGTCGTTCACCACCATGTGTCTCATTCTGCCAGGATTCAACCACCCGTTGCATGTAATTTTTGGAGGACAAAGACTGAGACAGAAAGAAAGAGGGGTTTAGTTAGAGGGTGGAAGTGAAATAAACACTAGTTCTGATACTGATACTAATCTCAGGTGAAGGTCAAAGATCTTTATTCACTCTGAGATGGCAACTCCTCCTCAGTGTCTGTCTCTGTTCCTTTAAGCCATGAGTCAGAGGTCATAACCCTGATCACAGCCTGTGACCTCAGCCAATGAGAGGCCAGAAGCCCACAGGCTCGTCCTGAGCTTTATGTCCTTTTTGTGGTTCTCAAAACCTGGTGGTCTGTGAAGAATTTCAGTCCGCAAGTTGATAATAATAAAATACTGTAAATAATTATAATTGACAAAACCAACATTGAATTAATAAACTCATAACATATTGTGTTAACATTAAAGTGTGTCTGTACTTACAGTTATACTTGTTTTTAAGTGTTCTGTATTCATTTTGCTTCTTAAGTCTAGTTCAGGGATTTTCAAGACTCTGAAATATAATGATTTGCTCCCTTCTTGAAATATGACGGCAGATATATATTTTAAGACTCATTTATACTGTGAAATATGTTAAGATAACATGTTTAAAAATTAAATAACTGGCATTTACTTTGTCATTGTACTAAAGCAAATTTGGGATGATTGGCAGTTTCAGTTTTGCTTTAGAAATGGTCTAAAATCTAAAAGAGGACCACTTGTCTTAACTAAGATCTAAGAACTATTTTCTCTATTATCTTTACCTGTTGCTTTGAAATTCGACAAGAATAAAGCCACCTCTACTTCTGTGTCATCATGATGTCATTGTTTCCTTTTTATTGGTTGGCTGGCCCTAAATCTGCTCCGTTCCCTCTGGCTTGGTTCCTATCACATGACCGTGGCTTCTCTCTCTCTCTCCCCGGCAGGCAGAGTGGAGCTTTATTGTAATGAGAGGATTCCGTTACAGAGGTGAGGATCATCCTCTCCTTCTGTGCTTCCCACAGGTCTGTACCTTTGATCTGTGACCTTTGACCTTTCAGGTTAAGCCATGCTCTGCTAATATGATTCTAATATGATAACAGTCTCCTTAACGAGGACTAAGGGTAAGTGGTGACTTCAGCCACTTGGTTTAGTGTGGAGCTACGTGTTTGTGTGTGTGTGCGCATGTAACTTTTGTACTGTGTGTATCTTCTTTTAGCTCTCAGAGAACCCTCAAGACCCTCAAACTTTCTTTGAAGTAAGAAATACAAGCTCCTTTTTGCCTAAACAATCCTACTTTGTGGAGAAAAAGGATTGGATGGATAATCTATGGTAGTGTGAATTCAACCCGTGTAGCATTTCTGTACTGTTCTTTACCAGGCGGTTAGTCAGACTGAATTAAAAAGCGAGAGAAAGCGAGAGAACAAGCAAATTTGTGTGATTGAAAAAAAATACACATTTATTCATTACGACCACACACACACCAAAACTGCACTTAACCAACCACAGATTATCAATTAAAGCAATCAGCATGTCTTTTACTTCAAACGGGTGCTTTCAAAGTCAAGCGCTAATGCCTCAAATTGCCATTTTCCCATTCTGTCAAATTAAATGTACTGAAATGTTGGGTGGTTTTCCCTTTATAGCATATATCTAAAATGTCACATTTGTTAACCTGTAATGTTTGTTATGCTTTTAAAAGGCACTTAGTGACTCTCTCACTCAGTGAAACAGAACAAGCCTCAGTAAATGTGTTAAATGATTACGGAGACGTAGAAAGACGGTAGTATAACAAGGCTGTCGACTGCCTTTTTTTCCTTGTCAAAGACAAAACACATACACGCTTTTCTAAAAGGTGCTTTGAACTGATGCAAAACAAAAGCACGCAGGCACACACACTACTTGTGTAGCAGAAGCTTCTGTTGGTTAGCCAGAGAGCTTCTTTGCCCCTAGTGCAGTGCTAATTACTCAGTAATGTAACGACACTTCTTTTGAAGAGCTGTTTTCTCTAGCACCAAATCTCCTTAAAAGCCTCCCCAGGGCTCTGTGGGGCCACGGAGAACCACAGCCATGCTGGAAGAAGGGCTCAGGTTACTCTTTACACCCAGAATGATGCATCATCTGCGGGACGAAGAGGCACCAGAGTCTCCTTCCACTAACATGGAGCTTCAGGACACACATATACACTCTGATGATGCTGTTAGCTCAGAGACGACATGAAACATGAAACAGGAGACCCAACTAATGGTTACAAATATGTTCCCTGTGAGAAAAAGATCTCTAGCGGGCCTCCCTAGTACATACACACTTACACACACACACACACATCTGAATTGTTACCCAGACGTGGCGCTTTATGCAGAGATCTCTCAAAAACCGAGTTGCTTGTTTACTAAAAACAACCTCAGTCAAGTGCTCTCCAGGGCATTTGCAACATAAACCTCATCTTCTTTTTTTTTTTGCTAAAGTTAAACACTACCTATGCAATACTTGGCTAATACCGGTTCAGTTATCTTTAACAAAGTAGTCAATAAAAAAATAAAAAGGCATGTAAATACATAATTACATACATCAAGACTAGATTGCAATCAGGTTTCAGTCACCTCATCATTCAAGCTGCCTCTATAAAGCACAGGTGCATTTCACATTTACCTGACTCGCCTCACACCTGAATGACCCCTGCCTCCTAGTGTCTATAAATCTCTCTAATCTGGTTTTTCCTTCTACCTACACTGATTACCTTACAGGTGAGAATGAGTTTGTGGGTTTTACTTGGGGGTTTCCCAAATCCCACATATATTCTCTAAGATTTGACCATATATGGGTCAATGACATGATGTGCATATTTTTGTGTCCAAGTGCATTATTTCCTTTTAAAATAATCTGAAAAAATCATGACATCATGACATATCACTTTATTCTATAATACCTATTTAGTTTGAATTCATTTTAGTGCATTTAAATAATACATATTATTTTATGTTTTGTTATCTTAAAGGGATAGTTCACTCAAAAATGACAATTATCCCATGATTTACTCACCCTCAAGCCATCCTAGGTGTATATGACTATCTTCTTTCAGACTAACACAATCGGAAATATATTTAAAAACATCCTTAGTCCTCCAAGGTTTATAATGGTTGTGAATGGGGGGCTGCGTTTTGAAGCCAAAAATCATGCATCCATCCATAAAAAAAAAGTAATCCATTCTGAAGCAAAGCAGTGTGTTTTTGTAAGAAAAAGATTCATATTTAAAATTTTATAAATTCAAATAACTAGCTTCCGGCAGAATGCGCAAGTCGATTTGCAGTGGAAGAGTACCCCTTGACCTGACGCACAACGTAATGACGAATCACTGGTCATGGATTATAAGTCAAAAACGATCATTTTTAAACAGAAATGTCAGAGGATTTCAATACAAGGGAAGAGGAGCTTAAATTTGTTGCACAGCCCTATTTGTTTGAACCGCGAGAGGCGTCTAAGCTAACAATACTCCTACATCCTGCGTCATCGCGTCAGAGGATTACTCATTTGGCGCAAATTGACTTGCGCATTCTGTTATTTGAATTTATAGTTTTAAATATGGATATTTTTCTTACAACAATGCATCGTTTTGCTTCAGAAGGCCTTTATTAACCCTCTGGAGTCGTATGGATTACTTTTTTTTATGGATGAATGCCTTATTTTTGGCTTCAAAATGCGGCCCCCCTCTCACAACTGTTATAAACCTTGGAGGACTAAGGATTTTTTAAATATATCTCTGATTGTGTTCGTCTGAAAGAAGATAGTCATATACACCTAGGATGGCTTGAGGGTGAGTAAATCATGGGATAATTAGAATTTTTTGATTAACTATCCCATTGGATCCGTGCATAAACTGTTGTGACAGCAGCCTGCTCACGTTACTGCTGTTACCCCCAAAATATCAGGTGGTGCAACTGTCCGAACAAATGAACAGACTACAAAAACTATTTAAAATGGTGTCTTAATAGTAAAAATACTATGGCATAATTTCAGTTTTGAAACCTTTTATAAATATCAGTAGTTTTAAAGCTGCTGAGATAACTGAAAAACTTTTCTCCAGCAATTTGTAAATTCTCAAATGTCAGGATGGCACAACTGCAAACATGGCTCTTTTATTATGAATTGACAAGGTAATAACAGTAAACATGATGCATCATAGGTTTGAGATCTCTCTCAAATACTGGTATAAACTGCTAATTTCAAGTATGGGTAGGTTGGTACACTTTTCTGTATGGTACAACTACAGAATACATACAACTATTTGGTTGTACCGCCTGACATAAAAACAGTCAAAAATGAATTTAAACACTTTAAAATGTTATTTAACAACTGAAACTTGTTTTAACACATTGTTCATGACTCAAAAATATTACATCAGCTTTGAAAAGATTTTTAAAAACACCTTTTTTAAGCTTTATTTGTCAATACCAAATATATACAGTATATATATATATATATATATACACATTCACTTCCAGGAAAGGTTTTATAAAGGTTTATATAAAATCACCCTCAAGTGAGTAAGTGAATGTATGATCAGCTTTTACTATCCCACATGAATCTCAGTGAATGAGCTTGTGGGTGAGAGAAAGAAAACAAAAATGCAAGAAAAATCAACAGAGAACAGAGGGATGGCAGACGTATAGGCTCTACATGCAGTTGTTAGAGTTATTTAAGCGAAGTGATTGGGCACCACTGATTGTGTGTGTGTAAGTGTGTTTGTGTGTGTTATTGGCCTGTTCTGCTTAAAAGGGGTGAGTGGGCTTCAGTGAATGGACATGTTCATTTATCCAAACCACAAAAGGGTCTTATGTTAACACCAGCAGCAATGACCTTCAGTTTCCCTCTTTTACAGCATTCAGTTGCGAGCACAGACTCACATACACAAAATTTGCATCTACCATAAAAAATGAATGTTTTAGTAAACATTCATTAAAAAAATTCAACAACATGCTATACTAACTAGTCTATTCTGCTTGTTCTATGTCAAAGTAACAGTCATCTATTTAGTTCTTGACAATTGGCTCACCAGATCATTTAAGACAGACGGCAGCAGCGCACATGATGGCCCGGTCTTCAACCCCGCTGCTCTGCAAACTTCATTTTCCAATTTACGGGAACACACAATGGCAGGAAACCTCCCCCTTCCAGCCTTCCTCTCGCTCCCAACCCTCTGAGAACCATGGGCAACTATTCCTGAAGAAGCAAGATGCCATGTTGAATTAAGATGTATCTGCATCAGAGACGTTCGGGCCCGCCTCATTACAACTAATTATGAACCAATTAGAAACATCATTTAACTAAACGAGCAAATAATGTTCAGGATATTGAGGGAGGCTGGCTGTGCCTCTGTGGACTGCAGCAAAAGCCATTACTAAAATTGTACCTCTTAAATAGAATAATGACCCCCTCCCTCCTTTTCCAGTACGAAAAAATGGGTCTGAAAGAAAGAGACAGAGTAAGATAGTACAGATGAGATAGAGGAGAGAAGAGAGAGTAACTGTTGTAGTGACTGCATCAATTATATTTCATGTGAGAAAGGAAGCACTTTTGCTGCATTTATTTATTATTTCAGTGGTATGAATGTGTCTGATGTTTTACAACAATCCAACTGTGTGTTTAGGGAGAAAATGTTTTTTTGGGGGGGGGTTATGCCTTATTCTGTACAAAATAAGTGTATAATTTTCAAGTTTTTATTTTAGTTAATTCTCTGTGTATTTCTTGAACTCTGTAGCTCCAAAAAAAAAATAAATAAATAAAAAAATCAATGTATTATTAATGTTTTTAAAAAATATATTTTGTCTGTAAAAAATAATAATTTATCAAAAAAATTATTCCTGNCAACTTTTAATTTAAAAAAAAAAAAAAATTTCAGTATAAATAACGAGAGCAATTGTAGTGCACCTCTAAAAACGGCTAATCAAGCGCTTTCTCGCATCTGCACAATCAATGTGAACTAATGGATAAATGTGATCAGCTTTCATCTCTGAGAGAAAAGTTCAGCCGACTAAGATACTTTTATACCATGATTATTGATTTTGCTCAATATAATGGACTTTCATTCTACTTCCCAATGTAAGAAGTGATCAGCCTTGCTGGATTGAAGACATTAGGAAAGCTGAGTAGTTTTCATCATCACTTGGGAAAAATGATCACTTTTATTTTGTTATAAATATATATTTATATCTATCTATACATATTGTGTATATATATATAATGTGCTTTGTTGTGAATGGTGTTCATTCTAAAACACCGCTTCAATGAAATGTTAAAACTCTGTCATATAACTGAAAGTTATCTCAGAGTGCATCTGGAAATTACTAAGTGGCTTTATATTTAGTTATTGTCTGGGGGGATCCAAACATAATTTCCCTTCGGCTCCTCCATTAAGATTTGATATAAACCAGAATCAGTTCAGACTCAAGGTCCTAATTTCAGCCATTAGTCTGGAGGTACAGCCGCTCATGTGGGGAACATAAGTGATACAGAGGCCAATCAGAAACCTGGTTATGTTTTTCTTAAATTCATTTAGAGAAAAGCAGCTTCTGTTAGATGCTGTTTGTAGTGAGTGACAATTATGGCAAATGTCCATCCAAACCTGCAGCACTCCTTCATTATTGAGCGGTTAGATGTTCAGCTGCTGTTTCAACAAAACACAGACCCATCCATGGTATGAAAACAGATCATTAGCTAATATATGGACACAGACGTCAGTATTTTCAAAACACCTTTTATAAGTCTTTTGTCTAAGTTGGCACAGAGACATGAATTCATTGGAGCAATGTTGAAGGTTTTTTTTTTGGGGGGGGGATTTATAACTGCTTTTAAATTAATAGACCTATGTCAGTTCTGATATTAGAGGAATGAAAAAACATTTCTCTCTCTATCTCTCTCTCTCTCAGTATTTCTATTGCTCTCTCGTTCTCTTTCTCTCTCCCCCACTTTATATATAGTGCCCATTACCTTGCTCATAAATTACATCCCAAACTGAATTACTCCTGCTTTTCGCTGTGCCAGGCAAGTTTGATGAATCCTGAGGCACAACACATCATCTCAACAAATCTGCTCCACACTGTCTTCCACCTCTTCAAACCACTTCAAATCATTTTCATTGCTGTGCTATTAAAATTTGTAATTCACACCTGCCATTTCACCTACAGATGGGTGTGTGAAGCAGTAAATGGAAGTGTAGGTGCTTTTACTCAGAGAAAACAGCAAAAACCCACAGGATAAAATTTACACGGAAGTCGCATAAGTTTATGCTCGCATGTATGTCATGAGCAGCCTGACCTCTGGTCTGATCTGTCAATCAAACAGACAGCAACAACAGTATTACTAGCATGCTAGGAGCTTCTCTTCCTCCTGCCTTTAGGGAAGTCACTGATGTTTCAGGTTTTTTTAGGCATTTGACATTTTAGGGCAAAGAAAATAATATCTAATAAATATTAAAATAATATAATATAAAAAGGGCAAAAAAAATGTCTCTGCCCATATCCGCCAACTATGAGGAATGAATGAAGGTATTTATTCATATGTTTCAATTAAAATGTATATAGAATTTTATTTAAAATGTATTTGTTAATGTTTATCTATATTTGTGCGAATTCTCTAAATTCCTTTAAAAAATTGCGTTGTGTAATTGTCAGTTGCTCAGAAATAACATATTTCGAGATGGCATTCAAACCATGTTGTTGTCATCATGTCGGAAAAAGTACTTGTGTGTGTTGATAATGAACTTTCTCCGTGGCCGGTATAGAGAACATGGAATCAGTACAACATGACACCACTACACCCTTTGTAATTTGACAGCGGGCGAGTCTTATCAGATTGCACCGCGAGCACTGTCATTCTTGACTGCGGCTTCTCTGAGGCCCCGCTGCGCTTTTGACGTTCCGCTTGTCTCCGAGAATGTTTGAATGCGTGTTCGTGTGACAAGCAACGTGTAATTATCCCTAATTGCGAAAGCATCAACTGGGGACACTTTACACGACCCAGTGTCACTGTAACACAAATATTTGTCTTGAGCTGATAAGCACACGAAAAAGAGAGCACTGTCACTGTATAGCGTATATATATATATATATATGCCTACACACACGCGCACACACACTTAACCACTAAAGATTCATTCACTAAAATTCATGTAAGCCTATTACAATTCAGAATATTCAAAATATTAGGAAAATGTGGTTGTTTTAAAGCAAAGGCATCAAATCAAAATGTGGCATTGCCATTGTGTATTTTATAGACATCTATTTAAAATAAATATGAAATACAATATAATAAAACATTATTATTGTTGTTGTTATTGTTGAGTGTTCTTTCCTAATCTCAGATGTTTTCATTTTAGAGACAGGAATCGAATGATTACACTTTTATTTTGTTTTCACTCCTCGTAATGTGTAAAACTGGTTAAACTGGGGACAGAAATGTAAATAAAAGTACAAAATAATTATTATACACATGGTGTATTTTATAGGACATGTACAGAACCGTGTTGCTTTTGTGTTTTACACATAGACTCGTTTAATTGCTGCATAATAAGAAATATATTTTTTCACCAAATAAAGAGGTATAAATAGACATGAATTTTGTCAAACAGTTAAATGTGTATTTGTAGGTTTTAGTGTGTAATAGTCATCCTTTAGCAAAGAATTTTCGTTGTGCGCAAAAGTTAATATTCAATCTTATTGTAAAGATTGTATAATGGTAAAGCTGGTAAATTACTTCCAGGGTAATACAGTGGGGTTGGAAAAGCGATGGACCTCGGAACCGGCACTCGGAGCAACGAATTTTCTCTGAAAACGAGGGGCATCCCAACCAAAGTCTGCGCCGATGCGTGCGCCATGTTCGCAGCTTCCAGTTCCGCAGAGAGCTGCCGTTTCCATTTGTTCCGCCGGTTCTGAAACCACGTTTTCACTTGTGTCTCCGTTAACTGCAGGCTGGAGGCGAGACAGGCTCTCTCGGAGCTGCTCAAATAGCGTTTCATGTCGAATGTGGACTCGAGCTGATAAACCTGACTCCGAGAGAAAACGGTGCGTGTCTTCTTCTTGGCGGAACTGCTCTGTTTGTCCGGACCGTCACGTTGTCTCTCTTCAGAAACGGGAGACATTTGGCTACACGCTCGCTCCTGCTCCTCTTTGTAATCCGGTAGTATGGATGGTGTCAAATGCGGCCGGCGGTCGATCCCATCCTGCACAGGTAGAAGTCCCTTTGTGGCACCTGCAACAAATGCAACGCAAAACTATGGTCTTATCAAATTGTGCTTGAAGTCATCCATTGAGATCTACTGATAATTATATAAAGCTTTCGTGCTTCAGTCGGAACAATATGCATAAATATCGTAACTACATCAGTGAATTCAGTAAATGGTTGCAAACACGTTTATTTTTAATGTGGCACTTTAAATATTCGTCCATCATCAAATTCACTCAGTGTTTTTTTTTTCTGTTAGGCTAAACATCGCCATTACTCGATACTTTACACAAGAGTTCATTAAATTTGAACTCTGCCTGTTTGATCGACTGTTGAAAGGTTACAAGTGCCCTGTTAAATAAACAATACAATATGACTAGCACTGGTGCACGATATTAATTAAATCGTGTTACATTTAACGCTCAATTGACAAAACGCAGCATTGCCTCTGAAAGCCGGGATAATCAATTAGCAGACTCGATTAAATTCGGTTAATTATTTGACCTTTCCCCTGTTCACCGAGGCGCGATGATATGTCGGATAAAAACACGACTGGAGTTTTATTCAGTGTTGGCAATGGGGACAACATTACAAGACAGTCACCATGGTGACAAAAACAATTCGTGTTTTATATTTAATGATTGTGAAGCGAGACGTTTTATAAAAGTGACTTTCTTACTACATATCATGACATCACAAATATATTAATATTGACCATGGTAGTAACGACTGTCTATGACAATAAAATGTCACTTACCGAGGCAGGAGAAGTTCAGAGGCTGGTGCGGGTTGCAGGACTCTGGTACACCGGACTCAGAGCAGTAGCAGTCGCCCGAGTCCTCACCGGCGCTGCAGTCGTCCTCTGACGACACGGACAACGTCCGCTTCCTCGGCTGGGATTTGAGACTGTCCTTTCCTGCTGACCGGACTCCCTCGTTGGAGGTGCCGAGAATGGACTGGATTGTGAAGCTTGAAATGGGGGCAGGCGAGCACTTGCTTCCGCTGTCCTCCGAGTTATTCATTCTCGCCTCATAACAGTTCAAAAATGTGCTAAAAATGATCAAATGTCAACGCACCAATAAGTTCCGCTACACATAGAGAGTGTTTTTCTTCAAATTTGAAAATGGTTCGTTAGAGCGGATGGGACGTTAAAAAAAACTTGTTTTTCGTGGGCTCAAAAGTGTTCGAATGCATTCCTCTCCACTTCCACGCGCTCTGGTCTCAAGGCGGGTGGAACGTGCTCTCATTTGCATGTAGGTAAGACCGGCGCTGGCCAATCACGCGCTCAAAGCGCGCCCGGAAATTTCAAATTTTATAATAGTTGAGTTCCTCAATGGAGCTCTCGATGGAGATTAACTTGCTGCAAAACATAAGGCTGCTCTGCAAAAAGAAAAATTGTAAGTAATTTTAAAAGGGAAAAGAATGTAAAATGTCCAAACCTGCTATTTGGGTAACCGTAAGTTACCTTACCATGGTAAACAGCAGGCCTATCATTATGTTTTATAGACAGTTTTACTGTAAAATATTATACCTAAACAATATATGTAAAAAGTGTAAATTACTTTTTAATTTACACATTTATATTATATTTAGCAAGGCAATAAATTCACTGTAGATTTTGTTAAATGTTTTAAAAAGAAAAAAGCACCTTATAATTAATGGGGAAAGGGGCATTAGAATTCCCTTGACAAATCATCGCATTTGTTTAGTTACTTTTATAATAAACCAGTTACTTTTTATGCCTGTTATTAGTCATGAACATTAAAGTGGTTTATTTGGCATTTTAGGTTATTAAGCTTCATAGTTAAGTTATAAATGGCTCATGCATCATTTTAGTGTCGTTTGTGTTTTATTGAGCACAGTTGGAGAGGCCACTTTTGATTACCACAAAATCATCATTTGGCCTTATCAGTACATACAACAAACATATTTAACATCAAGGGCTCAAATAGGCTGATATATTAATATTATTGTTAACAATATATGCCATTTATCTACTATAAATTTACCTCAAAATGCTTTACAATGTAACCGTCTAGCTGTATGGTCAACATAATTTTGTCTTTTTTCCTCCACAACTTAACGGACGTTTGCCTGCAGAATATCACTGTAACGAGAAATTACAACCAAGATTTTAATAGCTTTCTGTGAACTACGTGATGGATAATTATTCATTGTCATATACGTGCCTCTGGTTTTCCACTTTGATAAATTGTGATTATTATTGCTTGTAATTTCAGTAATTTCCTGTTCCCTTATATCGACATAATATTTTTCTGTTTACAGGATAACGAGCTTAATTTTATATTCATTTATTGATGTTCAGATTTTGACTTGTATTGGAACAGGCCTATGTTTTCTAGGCCTATATTTAAAATGTAACAATTCCACAACTTTTTGTCTGGTTCAAAAGACGTTAAGATGGTCACAACAGTTGACCATGCAATTCAGAGATCCAAAAGCACTTTTTAAACCGACTTTACTGTAGACTGTGATCATCACACAAACGTACTGCACAGGCGAGCATGCTGCTGATCCACAGAGGTGCTCTTTGTTCATGAATAGAGTTCTAGGCATCTCAAGTACACGCCTAGTTCTCAAGTTCATGTGCACATCAATAACCAACAATAAACCAACCTCATAATCACAAGCAATCTGAATACATGGTTTAGTTCAAAATCATATATCTTATTAAACAGTCGTTTTAAATTCCACTAGACGTGTGCTATAAATGGCAAATTGGTCAAATAATCCAACACACAGTCTAGGAACTAATAATGGATCCTATCTCATTTTTCTTGAAAATAATAAACTCATTCCACGTCCATTATCTCCGTTTAAGAATTAATTTGATCATTATGGTGGGCTAATCTACTGCCTCTGCGGGCCGGCTAGAGCGGGCAGGACCCTGTTTAATTGATTGACTAATTGATTGGGGGCTGTGCGCTCGCCCCACCCCTGACTCGTGTCTCGAGGGCAGCTGTGGCTCTGCCACATTAGCTCTCGTTAGCGTTTTCTAAAGGCTAGCGACACTTAACAAATGCTCTGGCTTTGTCGTGGTGACAGCGCGCGGACACCTAATGGAGCTAAGGGAGCCAGGGTTGAGCGATCCCGACTACAAATTTCAAAGGTCGGGAGTAATGCCCTGCACA
>RJVU01059333.1:9698652-9722763 GCA_003731715.1 Anabarilius grahami | reverse complement strand
GTATACGTTCTCAACAAGAAATATAGGCCTATATATAGCCTAAATATTTTCAATGATCTTAAGTCTAATAACCTACAATCACATACTTTTTACAGTGAACCTGTGGCTACAAAAACATATGAATGGGTCTAGCTTGTTTCGTCTAGTAAGGCTCTGAAAGTACGACACGTGCACTATATATGTACGCGATGATGGAAACGATGTGGTTGAACTGTCACAATCTGCAACTCTGTTTGGAACGGTTGTTAAAGAGACCTATTGTGAGGGGCCATATGCCCACATATAGCCATTTAGTGCGTAAAATATGAGGGTCTAGTTCACAGCGGCCCAACGATTTATGGCGCATTCACATAAGGCGTGAAATCCGCAATGATCGTTAAAGAGCCGGTTTTATACGCTGCGCCTGTCAGCCGAGGCTGGATGCATGGCTTAAAGGCCGTTTAGACATATTAAACAAAAACAATACAGCAGAAATGTAGACCCCATCACAGTATTATATTATATGTGTTTGTTGAGAAGGGAGTGGGCTAGTATCAAAAAAATTCGTTTAAAACTGCCCAAATAGTTATGAACAAGAGCATTTGTGTGTATGCTGTTAAGATGTGCGTTATAGGCCTATACAAAAAAAAAAAGTTGTGTTTCGATTATGACAGCAAACTGAACAGTCAATAGTGCTATCTATATTTTTTCGCAAAAACCTAGACAGGTTTACCGTGATGAACACCCAGCGATTATGGGACAATCTGTCACGCGTTCAAAAAGCTTAAGATCTTTCAAATCCGGCAGAACAGGCGTTTTTGCACGTGCTGTCAGTGCATGCGGCAGACAGTAATGACCGAACATACACATCGAGCTCTGGCAAAAATGCTTTCCGCTAGAAAGACAGATGAAGTCATGGGCGCCTTTGATCTGCAAATCAAGCTTCGATAAATATTAAACAAAGGGCCCTTTACACGTGTGTATTATGATATATGGCATGTCCAACTTTAAGATAAGGAAATTACCAGAGAAAATGATATCAATAAATTTTCTAAGTATAAACGCTGATTATGTTTCGATTTTCATTCAAGATTCTGAGGCTGGTCTTTTATTTTTTCTCAAATGGTTTTGCAGAGGGAGAGAGAGAGAGAAAGAGAGAGAGAGAGCGCGAGAGAGCGCAGGCGGGAATCTCAAGCCCTGGAGGTGTACAATTTATGTAATCTACGGCTGGGAAATGAATTGGGTAATTTATTGGAAAACAGAAAGTCAAGAAGATTGGATCAGTATAGTTCAACCAAGGGCTTCTATTCATCAAGATCCAATTAACAACCTAACCATTGAGTCTTAATGGGTTTCCAATCTACTGCTCTGATATACTCATCAATCCCTGAGGGAGAAATTAAGCGAATCGACCGCCCCTCGGCGTTGTGGTGTCATTCCTCTCCGCAACTATATGTCAAATTAAAAACACAATTAAAATTTAAACTGTTTCAATCAGAGGCTGCCCCGCAACCTATGTTTCACTTAATAGAACTTTGATGAAAATCTGATGCTCGCTTTCAATCACAAAGGCAAATGGGAAAGGTGTGGCAAAAAAGAAGATATCCTTTTCCCTGAATGACACCAAAACATTTCGAGAAAGTAATAAGCAAAGATAGGCCCGCTCCCTCTCAAGCGTTACACGGGATTGAGTTCACGTTCTCGCCGTCTATTGTGGGTAGATGTACTTTGCAGAGCGCTGAAAAACATTTTCCCTATGCGAAAGATCATTTAATAGGGCAGATGATAGTCCATTTTGTCAGTCTCCTCCTATGACGCAGGGAGCTATCCTTTTCGCTCGAAAATGTGAGGTCGGCTATAACTAAACGTATTGTGCTTTATCGAAATTGTTAAATCACCGCTCCGTCAGTTTGAATGGCCCGAGCTTTGATGAGCTAAAAAACCCCGCCAAACTCACAAAGAAAAACAGTGTTGTGCAAATAGGAATAATCACATAGACAGAAAGAGATGGCTTAGCAACACAAATGGAGAGAGGGTTGTTTAAATACCGGTTATATATGCACTATTTGTTCAAACTCTTCTACGTTCTTCTAACTTTGTCTTCTATGTTAATGCGCAGAGAACATTTTATCTGTTTATCCCCGCCTACATTCTTTGCATAAAGACATGGTCAGATGGAAATTATCGAGTGATAGCTATATTTTTTTTTCAGTTTATGACAGTGGATCAAGGTCATCAGTAAGCCAAAAGGGGGAAAAAGAACTGTTAACAATGCCCTTGATTTGAAACAATATTTTACAGACATTATCCGATCAATACTCGACAGGCAATAATGCCTCTGCGATCTATTAATTCACCGTAATGGGCTCGTGGTGAGCTTGCATTAGATTATACGTCAATATAGGAGTTATGATTATTAGGCGGCGGTATTTGAATGTGCTCTTGGCTGAGTGCTCAGACCCAACGCAGTTGATTTCGACTTTATAGAGGAAGAGTGCAATAGGAAGACCAATGCTTGTCGATGAGCCTGACTGACCCATATTAGCCTAAAGTTCTTTCGATGGTTCCTCTTTATTCTAATGTTTATGCCATTAGTTTTGAGAACGGCAGGCCATATTCAAATATTTCTTTACATATAGGCTATCTGAAAATAATTATCAGCCCTGATTCTGAAGCCTTTAATTTCATAGTTTAAGGTATCAAAGTAATTTAGGACTGACCGTTTTAAAGGGGTTTATTATTATTATTAATAATACAACTTAACTGTTTAATTTCCCCTCGGGGACCAATAATAGAAGTTTAAGTCTAATACTACTAATAATAATGATGATAAAATAATAATAATAATTAATAATAATAATAATATTTTGATGTCTAACCTCTTCCACTGAACTCAAAAATAAACTAACAGGTTAAGGTTTGTACAGCTAAATGGGCCTCTTTTTTTTTTGTCTTTTTTTTTTGTTGCATGTACGCATTTTAAAGCACCAGCAATAAACTCGTTACATTTTTCACAATTAAATACAATGCATAGGAGTTCAGTTTTTACTCTTCAGTATCTCTCTCTTTCCCCCTCTCTCTCTCTCTCTCTCTCTCTCACACATACACACACACACACACACACACACACACACAGAGCGGTGAAACTCTTAATGCAATTCCGCCAGCTCTCACCGATAATTATACGGTCTTATTGACAACGCGATTTTGCAAAACATCACTTGTAGAGTCCGCCAGATTTAAAGGTGCACCTGCTTGTAATTGAGATGGTAATGGGTATTTCAGCTTGTTGAAGCGTAAGTGAAACAATTCCGGTTTTGCTGCAAGCTTGGTTTAGCTCATGGTATTTTTTGGTATATTTCATAAAATAGGCTATGCTTTTAACTCAATAAACAATAATAGATGAGGGTTTTTTTTAAACATTATTTTCTTTAATGTTTGGCATGGCGCACTGACAAAATACATTAATAATTCATGAATAAACTAATTAGCCCACGTATTGATTTAATTAATAAAATATTTACATATTCATTTTTACATCCCTTTAAGAATATTTCGTTGTTTTGAAATGTATAGAATTACTTCTATATAATTTTGAAACTGTTTGCAGTGAGCCTCCTCAGACTGTAATGGGGTTGTGCGATCTTATGTCAGTTTTGACTCCCATGTTGATTTCTTAACTCATTTATAACCTATATAATTGACTGAAAATCATGTTTTTATTTGTACTCGCTAGTGTATTAGTAAAGCAGCATGTCCATATTTATATAGGCTATAAACATTACTAAATTGTGAAAAAATAAAAACCTGTTTTCGCTTCAACACAGCAGTCGTGCCACAACGTCAATCAAGACATGTAGACTTTAATAGTCTCCGTTTATTTCACAACAGAATACAATGTAAAAAAAAAACTTAGCTATTACTGTACAAATGACACCTTTCCTCATTTTGGTTCGTTATATCTGTACATGTACATATACATCTGTAAATAATATAGATAAAGGTAAAAGTTTTTATTATTCGTGTTTGCGTGTCTTCAGTTCAACTCAGTTCTGTCAGATATAGTCTATGATTGTCCATTGAACGCGGGACCAATGACACAAAATCGTTTTCAGCGGTTGTCTTCTCAACCTAAGAACTGTTTGGTTAAGAAAATGTGTCTAAAATAAGAGTTTCAAAAAGAATATACTGCCTAAATATATGGATCATACACAGTAGTATTGCACATTCGTGTTCAGGGCTGTGTGATTTTTTCCCCCGGTGCTATAAATAAACTTAACCAGGTGTATGTCAACAAGTTAATTTGTGATGTTCATAGATAATAATAATAATAATAATAATAATGAAAGCAAATTGACGTAGTCATTGTAATTCACCACCAACCAACATCAACATCAGAAATAGGCCTCTAAACATTCGCCTTATTCATGTGTAGTTTTATGGGTATATTTGTGAGTTGTAAAACAAAAATTTAGGGCTCAAATGCATGATAGTGCGTCTTTGTACATTTTCTTTTCTTTCTTTTTAAATTATTTTCTAAACAAAAATAGCTTTGTCTCTTGGTTTCATTTCCGCTTTTTTTCTCTTTCCCTCTTTTCGAGTCTCTGTAAAATTGTTTTAGTTACATAAGTTACATAAAAAAGACATCTCTCGTCCTCTCAAACCGGTCTGAGGAGGGGCACGGAGGTGACGATAGGATGCGAGTAGTAAACCGGATGAGGGAAAGTGAGCAGCGGCTGGCTCACGGGCACGTTGCCCGCTGTGTTGGAGCTCTCAGAGGACGAGTTCTCGTGATACAGGATGGGTACTCTCACAATCCTTTGCGCTGCTGCGTGGCTCAAGTTGGCGGCCTCCAGCTCTGCGGCCAACTGACGTTTCCATTTGTTTCTGCGGTTCTGAAACCAGATTTTGACTTGGGTCTCTGTGAGGTGAAGGGAGGCAGCAAGGCCCGCGCGCTCCGAGCTGCTGAGGTAGCGTTTCATGTCGAAGGTGGACTCCAGCTGGAACACCTGACTCCGCGAAAACACCGTGCGAGTTTTCTTTTTCCGGCAAGGTTTCTTGTCCGCGCCGTCGTCGTTCTTCTTCCAGTCGTCCACGCCGCCTTCTTTTTTACCATCTTCGATATCGCTCTCTTCGAGGACAATCTCGTCACCACTTTTGTTGTCGTCTTCATCGTCTTTGGCGTCCGGGTCTGGTTTGAGCACGAGCTCAGGTGAGTCTCGGTCGGTGCCTGCATTCGGTGAGGAGTCCCTCGCTTTCTGTGCTGCTACAGTAAGAGAGCTCAAATTAGCATTTGTTTTCTTTCAGAAGCATATTCATATCAAGTTTCACAGGTCGCGTCACTTTGCCACATGACAGGTGCAAACAAGTGTGATTCGTACTGTCCAAATCTCAGTGTTTTCACTTAAACATGGCATTTTAAACTAAAAACATCGTCACTTTCATAGGCCTATTTAAAGAATGAAAACACAGCTTATTATAATTGATACATGTAGCCTATGCTTATATTATTTAGTATGTTCTGAGCTGACTTGTTTCTCATTAACATTACGTAGCCATGCACAATTATTTATGATAAATAACAAATCAATGCAGACTACACAACAAGCAGTTCAGAGTTATCAAACCTTACCTTCTGTTCTGTGAAGATGCGCAGATGCACTGAGTGTGTACGGGTACCACCACGCCGAGGCACGCTCAAGGTAAGCCGGTAACGCAAAGCGCTGGGTCGGAAACTCGAAGCGAGGAAAGTTTAATTCCCCAACCTGAGAGAGCGAGAAGCTGCCATCAAGTCCTGCTTTAGTTGAAGCCAACATAGGCTTAGGCTTGGACGGCTTACTGTCAGAATTGAGAAGATTTTTAATGAAAAACGGAGAGTCTTTCGCCGAAGCACATGTATCCTGGGTTGTTTCGGGCATGTTGGCTGGAAATTCGGAGTTATAATGTTATTTATGAAAATTGTTAAAAAACAAAAAAATCTTTTAACAGTTTGAAGGTCCTTGGTTAAATCTTCCAGTATCTGGAACTTAAGCGCGGTTGTTTACGGTCAGCACTGACGCTAAAACGAAAGACAATAACGCGGGGCGAGATAAACAATATTAATCTTGCTGATCATCTTCCGAGAGTTCCTTGGTGAAAATGATGCTCACCGCGTCCGTCTGGCGCCAGATGCTAATGATGAAATAAAAATGTCACCCGAGTTAAATGCAGAAAGTATACGGCGATTGGGCACGTACAATAGCAAATGGGATGAAGGGAGAGATGGGAAGTGGAGAGTCGGGAGAGAGGAGGGGCCTCCCAGACTCTTCGCGTTGGCTGCTGGGCTGAGAGTTCTCTCCTGTTATTGGTCTTATATAGTCCAATTAGGTGGCAAATGAGGACGGACCATTAACACAAAGGAACAAGGATTTAGCTCAAGCGGTGCGCCGATGAAGGCAATAGCGAAAAGGTGGTTTAGGCCACAAGCATTGCAAAGTTAAAGTTGACTTTTTTATCAGTGCATCTCTATAAAAGGTATATAACCTGACTTTCTACATTTATTTTGGCATAGACACAGGTGTAAACTTCAGTTAGGGTCAGAGATTGAAATGCACTAATAAATATGAAGATTTTAAATATGAAATATTATTTTCTATTTTTTCAGATAAGTCTAATTTGTACATTTGTAATAGCTATTCTAAAATGTTACAACATTTTGGCATAATATTGTATTATACAATCATATTGTATATAATACTGTAAACAATCTGGAAAGCCATTTCGTTTTATTTTTATAGGTAAAGCACACAGCGAGTGCAGCTTCCACTGGTAAATCCCTTACAGATTTTTTAACGAATAGCTATAACGAATATTAAATCAGGCGTATTTTTAGCCTACCCTGCACTGTCTTTTGAGTATCCCGATAGTTGAAATATTCTTTCTTTGAAATCTTTCTTTCTTCTAAACATTACTATTTTAAACTTTTAAATATTTTCATAAGTTTTATTGCAACTAATTAATAAGTTCCATCTTTAGATTTGTTACATTTTAACACCATTGATATAGGTGCAGAGTTACGAATGAACTTTACTGCATTCGTCTTAGAATTAAGTATTACTTCACAGTTTAACACACTATAAAATAAAACAAACCACAAAATAAAACACAAAAACTTTAGCAAAGATAAATTTGACCACTAAACGCTGAGTATGCTCGGGAACAGCACATTGTCACTGTCACAAAAAATAAAAAATAAAAATAAACTAATAAATAAATCACTGAACATATGTGCGTGGCCTATTATCAAGTTTCCAGCTTTATCCATCTTTAATCAAACCCGTTCGTGTTGGTGTCTTCTTTCGACAATGATAACAATAATAATTTTGTTTCTATAATTATAACAAGAGTGAATTGGACGCCATAAGTCACTGATTGAACGAGATGGGAGCGTCCTCTACGGGTTATAAAGAATTACTGCATGCTTGCAAAACAGACTGCAAGTCAAGTCAGCAAACCAATAAAAGCCAAGCTTGCTGCTGTAAAAATTGCTAATATGAATTAAGCCCTTTGATAATAGATCGACAGAGTAATTTAGTCCTGGACATAATAAAACGATGATTATGATAAAAGCATTATTATTATTATTAGCATATTAGAGTAAAAGCAGGGGAGTTACAACTTGATCAGAACTACCGGCGCATTTGATTATGATATTAGGCTACTGATTAAGCTGCATGGCGTGATCCATATTTTGCTAGTCCACTGCCATTTCTAAAGTGATGACAGAACAGAAAAGGGGGGTTCTACATGTTAAATTTACTGTAAATGTGATTAGTCTTAGTGTGTCGAAAAAAAATAAAATTATATTATGGGATTGTGAAAACATTTTCCAAAGACAGAGAGTCGGTTAGCTCTAATTGTAAGAAGCTTAGTTAACACAGAAAATAAAGTGTAGAACCTTATGCCGCTAGAACAAGAAGTAATATATACTATGCAACAGTTAAAACAGTCTTTTGACCATGTATGTATGTATGTGTAGCCTACCTTTATCATTATTATCAAATCTATTTTCAAATAAGTCGTTCCCTAGCGCCATCAGGTGTTAGACAGGCTTTAGTCACTGATGTTACTCAGGCAACTCCCCTCTTCAGAATACATATTTCGGCTATCAGTTATAAACACAAGGCTTATTTCTAATAGCATACCTTTGATAAAAACAATACAGATGTTTTATTAACATAACTATAATGAGATTTAGAGGGTCAAAGGTTCATTCAGTGTAGCTAACAAATGGTTCACACAAAGAGTTTTATGCATGAATGATGGACGCTACACACAAACCAATAGACTATTGGAATCAGTGTTCGGTGCATGCCTTTATTGGGGCTTGTGCCATGTTGGCTATGTGTAGATATTTCATATTAGTCTTCATTTCGGCTCTTTGTGTCTCTCTGCCTGGTGGGAAGATATAATGTTCCCTGACTTTTTAGATTATTTATTTCAGAGCGTGGAGTTATTGATTATTTCACAGGGAAAATGACGAATGGCAGGACGGAATGACACGGTCAGCAGGTTCTATTAAAGAAATGATAGTATTGCTCATGGTTTGTTAAAAGGTCCAGTTTAGATACTTTATAGGTTTACATCCATCATCGTCTAACGACCCCGGGAGATGAGAAAAGCGCGCCGCGCGGTGACAACGACCAGACGCCGCTAACTTCGCGCTGTAATTGCCCACGTATTATATATAGATTTTTGTTTTGATATCTTGTGAGTTTCTCTCGTCTGGTCGAAATTGTGATAAAAGACATGAGTATAATATCGAAACGCACCACACAGTGAAAAATGGGCGAGAAGGTATTCTAAACCTTTAACTCTCTGATTGTAGGCTACGCCTGTTGGATCTTATATGACAATGTTTTTGGACATCACTAAAAAAAACTATTAAATGTCGATTTTGTTAATAGTGTGTAATTTAGGGCATAAACTCCAAATGTATTTAGATAGATAGATAGATAGATAGATAGATAGATAGATAGATAGATAGATAGATAGATAGATAGATAGATAGATAGATAGATAGATAGATTACAAATGTATCATAGATTTATTACAGATAGAGTGAAAAATTATTTCAATCCATTCTGATCCTTTGATCCATATGACCATTATAAGAGACCTCAATAATGACCAACAGAGTGTACCTGAATTCACCAAGTTGCTTTGTATAAAAAGCATATGCCAAATGCACAAATAGAAATGAGCTAAAAATGCTTTCTGAGCACCATGATTAGCACACATAGTTTAAGCCCTTTGATCTGTTTAACCGACTTGTACAAAATGACCACTGCATGCTCTTTCTCAGTGCATTAATGTCCGGCACTATTGAAATGAGGCATTAAAAGCTTGAAGGTCAGGCTGCTTGTCCCACTGTAATACACACAATGGATTTAAACATGGTATTTAAGTTGTAAAGGACTGACTGTGGCCTGGCCCTGACCTGGCCCACCTTAATTGGGATGGTGAAGCTATTGATTGGCTGAGAGATAGTTAGAGGCGCTGAGTTACAGCGTGATTAGCCAAGTATCAGTGAGCTGCTTTTATATGCTTATGGGGGGCGCGGAGAAAAGAGTAGAATTCAATGTCACTTTGAGGGTAAAAAGAGGCTCTCGCCAAGTGGGTTACAGGTCGGTCCATGTCCGAACACTGGATTAACAATAGGCCATCAGGACCGTCCTTGCACATAATATACCATCTGCAGAAGTTGTTGTGGAAAGTGGAAAAAATTAAGTATAATTTAATTCCGAAAACCAACAAATAAGAAACAGTGCTTTTAAGTTGCTTGTTTTCTCTTGGACAAGAGTCATGTTAAAGTGATAGTTTACTCCAAAATGAAAATGTCTTAATTTACTTACGCTCATGTCACTTTAAATCTGTTTGACTTTCTTACTTCTGTGGAACACAAAAGAAAATATTTTGAAAAATGTCCAAGTGTTTTTTTAGTCCCCTCTGCCTTTACTTGATCTCACGGCAATTTGTAAGTATTTTACGAGGTGTATAATTTGTACGAATTCGTAAGTTTTTTGCTAAAGCGTACGTATTTTTATGAGTTGCTAAATTCGTATGAATTCGTAAGAATGACCTACCCCTATCCCCGCCCCTAAACGTACCCGTCACTGGGGTTTAGACAAATCGTACAAATTTGTACTAATTAGATACCTCGTAAAATAGGTATGAATTGGTCGTGAGATAGCGTTAGGACAAAACAACTAAAACATTCTTCAGTTTCATTTTTTGTGAACTAGCCTTTTAAAGAATGATAAAGAATTGAGAAGGCATGCATAAATACGGGAACTTAAATACATGTAAGGTTAAATATATGCTCAATGATGACATATGGTCTATGTAATCATCCTCATTGTGCTAAAGTTATTAGAATAAAGAATGTTTTGTCTGATGTACCACCTTGGTAACCGTAAATGTTGCTTACAGTTACAGAGATGTTCAACAGGTTCCCTGACCCTTAGTGTCCTACATTGATGCAATGATCTGTGTCTTCCTTGTGCCAACCAAGAACTAAAAGACCCCATTCATTCTTTCTGACATGGCTGAATCTGTGGAATGGCTTTGCAGCACCTGTCCAGGTTCACACACACACACACACACACACACAGAGAGAGGCACACAGGTGATGCCTTCCGTAGAATAGCCAGGTGTGATCGTTCTTGGGCCAAGCGTTCTGACCGTGTGTCATTACAGCGCTGTAATCGGGTTGAGGCAGCAGTGGCTTCTCATCAGTGTCTGAGGGGAGATAGAGATATGGAGCCAGTTACAAATGGCCCAAATGCTCAGGCTCTGAGGAAGCCCATCAATAAAGCAATTTCTGGTGTCATAACAGCGGCGCTTTTGCTAAAGCTAACCTTTCAAAAAACTTTTCTCTCTGCAAAGCACTGCAGCCCCGCCATTAGAGTCCTGCCTTGTGAATTTAATGGATTCCGTACAAATAATATTCCACCATAATGGAAAAGGTTGAGGTGGCTGAAGACGGATGAAGTCATAAACACCTATAATTGAGAATCAAAGACCGATAAATTTTAAACTGCTATCCATTTTCCCCTTTTTTTTTTCTCCAGATGATGATCTATGTCATTCTGGCTGCAGGAAAATGGAGGAGATTATGGGTGGAAATTATAACAATAAATTTTCTAAACATACACCTTGATTATGCTTCGATTTTTTGGGAAGGAGAGCAGAGAGAGAGAGAGAGAGAGCGAAAGGCGGTTGGCCTGGTTGGCTGAAAGCTTGCTGGCTAAATGGCGCCATAAAATAGCTTCTGTGTGCTGTTTCGCCCGGAGAGGCCAGGCGTGCCTGGAGGTGTCATTTTCTTCCCCTAAATGGGGGGAAATGAATTGTGTAATTTATTGCAAACTGAAGCACAGTGAGATTAGATCAGCATATCCCATCAAAGGCTCAACAATCAATCTGCTCTGCTTTAACAGCTTGAGACGCATAAACCAGGGCACCTAATGGCTTTCCAATCTAACAGATTGATAGACTTATCTGCTCCCAGGGGATGTATTAAGAAAATCGGCTACTTTCACACTCTTCCCTACCACTTCTGACAGAACCCACTTTTTCTCTCGCTTTCTTTCCCCACTCACAGCCTCGATTGTAGATATAGAGATATAAATACATTTCTATGAGGTGTGGTTTAAAGGAGGGGGGACGGAGAGGAGAAAAAGGCAGAATGGAGAGAGAGCTTGTTATTTGTTATTTAGATGAGCGTGGGGGTACGAGGGGAGGGAGGAAGCTCTTTAATGAGCTGATTATTGCTCCTTGTTTGGAGCCGAGATGGTGAGCAGTCACTCAGGGACACTTATGAACACATATAAATGTGGCCATAGCAACCGACCTTTCCTGACTAAAGGAAACAGAGAGACGAGCTGTAATGGGGAGGATTAATCAAACAAACTGAGTACAGTAATTAAAACAGGTCATTTATAGGAGCTTTAATTTCATTGTCATGTCCTCAGTTATGAGCTCACATATAAATACTTCAACATTATTAATTTTATTATTATCATTAGCTATTAAATATGCGTTTTAATTAAAATGAGTACAAATGCTAATAGCAGCTGTCATGCTCAGGAAAGGGATCTTATAGAATGAATTTAGGGTGATTGAGACACTTTTTGCCATTGAGATGATTGGGGAAAAGTGTCCCAATCAACCTGAATTCACCCCTAGTACCTGTCAAAAGTTGCAATTTTTTAAAGTTTTTGAAAAAATGTCTCTTATGCTCGCAAGGCTGCATTTATTTAGTAAAAACACTAATATTATGAAATAGTACCATAAAATAAAATAATTTTTGAATAAATGTAAAAATTTAATTTATTGATGGCAAAGCTGTCACAGGATCATTCAGAAATTGTTCTAATATACTGATTTGCTGCTCAAGAAACATTTATTATTATTATTATTATTTATTAAAATCAATGCTGGAAAATGTTTGTGGAAACAATGATTCCAACATTCAAACATTTGTGGTAAGATTAAAAAAGGAGAGAGAAATTAATAATTTTATTCATCAAGGATGCATTAAATTAATTTCTATTTAATATACGCTTTAATAAATTTAATAAATACATTTAATCAATGCAAATAAATGCTGTTTATTGAACTTTATATTCATCAAAGAATCCTGAAAAAGTATCACCATTTCCACAAAAATGTTAAGCAGCACAACTGTTTTCAAAATTGATAATAATAATAATAATAATAATAATAAACGTTTCTTGAGCATCAAATCAGCATATTAGAATAATTTCTGAAGGATCATGTGACACTGAAGACTGGAGTAATGATGCTGAAGGAATACATTTCCCTTTAAAATATATTCAAATAGAAAAGAGTTATTTTAATTTGTAATAATATTTCCCAATATTACTTTTTTTCTGTATTTTTGATGAAATAAATACAGCCTTGGTGAACATATGAGATTTCTATTAAAACACTATAATGTTTCCAAACTTTTAACAAGTACTGTATATATACACTTATATAAATATAGTAGATTTTAATGAAGTAATGTAAATTATCAAATTATAATCATAATTATCACATATAAATATTACCTGTATTCATTTAAATCTATTAAATATCATAGATTTAAATGAATACATGTAAATAAATTAATATTACATTGTGTGTGTATAGACATATACATATAATGTAATATTAATTTATTTAAATGTATTCATTTATACACACACACACACATATACATATATATATATATTCAAATTAATATATACAAATTAATGATAAACATATCAGCCCAATGACATTATAGACAAACGTATTTGTCCAGGACACCAGTACAGATTCCCAGTGCAGGTGTAGGATGACTCCTATTTGTCAGCCAGGCTGTCAAGATAAAATCTAAACCTCAAACACTGAGAGTGAATGAGATGCTATCAGCATGGACACAGAGAATAAAGATCTCCTACCTCCCTACATAATTAAGCAGCTACTGCCACCGCTCAAAGAGAGCAATGAGAGGGGGCTGTCTTACAGCAGAGAAAGAGAGAAATAAAAGACACAGACAGACGTCTATGAAAAAGAACTCATGATTGACATTCACGGGGATCTTATACTAAAAATTAAACTGGCTAAATAAAGCCTACTACACTTGTACTCCTTAACAGAGAACAGATAATCCAGGGGAGAATAGAATTCATCTTGAATGAAAGATTAAAAGCTCTTGTTAGTGTCACCACACAAATCCATTTGAGATAAGACTCCTTTTATTCGCCTCACATCATCCGTTCTTCATGACGGCCATATTGGATCTCACATCTGATTTGTACCAGAGTCCTGGGGGCAGAGGGGCATTTTCTCCCCATAAATATCAGTCTAGCCCCACATGGACCACAAATCAATGGCAAACAAATTTAGATGCTGTTCTCTCCCCCTACTACACCTATCACACACACACACACACACACACAACCACCACCACTAAAGAATGCAATTAACATTTTTATGAAAGACATGACATGTCACAGGTTAGATGCAAACTGTGCAATCTTAAAATGAGCAAATACTGAGCACAGTGAGAGGATGCTCCAGCCATGGGTGTATGAATCAGACACAGGCACTTATTTTAATTATCTTAAATTAGAATGGGAATAAATGACAAAGATAGCCCTGATGGAGGTGGCGATAATGATGACTCGCTGGATGATGATGATGACAATGAGCACAGATGACAATGACGATAATGAATCTTTGTGTAAATTCTTACATTAAATTAAGTATTTCTGAAACAAAAACAAATCTATAAGGCAACATGAATAAAACAAATAAAGTGAATCCAGGCCATATTTTATGATGTTTATCTGTTTGTATTGTCAATTTCAAGCTGTCGGTGTCTCCAAATGAAAGCGTACTATACAAGGCACGATCTGTTATGCGGTCAAAATGAAGCATCGATTATTTGTAAAAACATAAGTGCAAATCAAATCAGTGCTCCTAGGAAGAGATGTATGGCCACCCACCTGCACACACATGAGAAGTGAGCCAATTATCGACCGATTGATTTTATGCACAGCACATATTTTCCCTTTTGTTCAATGTTAAGACCCTTTTTTCTTTTCTGTCCTCAACAGTTACTGTATCCTATGCTGCCATAAAGCCCTTATTCCCTGGTTACAAATGAAACCTTTCCCTCGACCTTATATATTTTGTTCTCTATTTCGCTTTAATAGCACTAAAATTGGCTACATATTCTTTTACAGTCTGCAGATGCCATTGTGCCCATGTTGTCATTCGATTATTTATAGAAAACTATTACATGCTTATATCACCGGCTTACTTCCCTCATGCGGCTTACTTTTTTTTTTTTTTTGGAAACCAAAAAGACAATTCTTTACAGGTGTACAGGCCTGCTATTGTAGTCTTCACTGGACCAAAGGTCAAGGTGAATAAAAGTGCATATGTGTCTGATAGCAGGAAGATGAGAAAATAAGTAGAGTTGTGAAAGTGTAAGAAGTGATAGGATCTAGAAAGAGAAAGAGCCTGTGTGATAGACCCATGCAAAGAAAAGAAAATAAGCCTCACCAGATACCAGAATAAAAAGAATAAGAGTAAAAGGAAGAAACAGAGAAAGACAAAGAGATACAGAATGAGTGAAAAAGCTTGAAAAAACTTTATTTTTTATTTTTTTAAATCTGTAAAAGTGTAATGAATATATATATAAACACTTTAGTTTAGGGTCCAATTCACACTATTAACTAGTTGCTTATTAGCATGCATATTACTTGGATATTGGCTGTTTATATATATTGGCTACTTATAAAGCACATAGCTTTATTCTGCATGACCATATTCTACATCCCTTAATCCAAAACAAAAGTGTGACCATATATATACACACACACACACACATACACACACAGAATACCACTGAAGTCAGTAAGTAGGATTTAAAAAAAATTAATACTATTGTTCAACCAGGATGCATTTCATTGATCAAAAGTGACATTAAACACATTAATAATATACTTTCTATTTCAAATAAATGCAATTTTTCTGAACGTAGAAAGAAAATCCTGAAAATCCTAAAAAATATTAAGCAACACAACTGTTTTCAACATTAATAAGAAATTTTTTTTTTTTTCTTCTAATATACACCAAATCAGTATATTAGAATGATTTTTTTGAAGGATGTGACACTGAAGACTGGATTAATGGCTGTATATATAATTACAGGATATATATATTTATATCTCACACAGGCTCTATATATATATATATATACTAAGTTCTGTCACAGGCTGATGGGTCCTTAACGCAACCTGATGACATTTACATAATTTACTATGGCACAAGCTGATTGGTTCTTGTCGCATCTGCATCCAATGAGCTTGCTGCTCAAGATTTAAATGGATGGTTAGGCCCTCCACCTTCCCCAGCTCCACCTTCAGTCAGAGTTCAGGTCTGCTATGGGTAATTTTATATATGTTATTTCTGCAGCAGCAGCAGCATGTCTTACATACCAAGTCCCTGTACTTGGAAAATCTTCCAAGAGCTGTCATGATAGAAATATATATATGTTAATATGACAAGAAGAAGGTCAAATATTTGAGCATTTACTCACTCAAAATTAAAAGACACAACTCCGTAAACCAAACTGCTCCTCTGATTAAGATAAGCATGGCGGTATTCAGTACAATTCATTATCTATTCATCACTTCATCAGCCTCCCTAAATTTCAAACCACTGAGAATTCAGACAGACAGAAAAATTGATTTATTGGGTTTTGTTTATCTACAGCTCTTTATCCATTCTCTTTTGTTACTTCTTTATGTGAGCCCCATGTTTGTATTCATAAACTCCCTGCTCCTCTGCGCTCTGGTTGGCTTGTCACTGTTGTACAGGTAAAATGCATGTTATTAATGATCTCCCCAACTGCACACTGGCATGGTACAGTGCGTGCCGTGTTTAAATTCCTCCCCCTATGCATTGGACCACAGTGGCCCAGCTGCACTAGGTCCAGAGATCGATAAGAGGTCAAGGAGGTCGAGGGTCATTCCTCCCTCCCATTATGACCTGGCCACTCACCTCATATGGTGACTAACGAGGCCTACTGGGTACAGCGCAAGATAAGAGCAGTGTTCAGGGAAAGTGAATAATACTAGAGGGGCTATTCATTCAGAAACAGAATACAGAGGTAATGGAGTACTTCCTTGTTACAGCGTCAACTTGTGTGGAGTATAAATAAAACATACTAACCTCTGTGATGTGGAAAGCAAACTGGACCTTTGTTTAAAAATGATAGCAGAGACTGGGCTACAGAAAACACTGGGCGGAGGGTCATTAGTTCATGGTAAAATATCATGTGATGCTATAGAAAGCAGTTTCTAAAAGAGTAGTAACTGAAACCTAGAAGAATGGAAATGAACAGGTTTGGAGGAACAATGAATTGTTAGTCTAAAAAAGAGATAAGGAGTCTATTAGACATGATTATACCAATGATCATCTTTTATCAATAATCAATACTCTATTGGATCTCTTTAACCTGAAATGTCCTCTGTGTCTGGATGTTACCTAATTTTTGGAATACAGACAGTCAACAATACATGAACAGCATGTGCAATCAATAATAAATTAAGAGAGCATCAGTTTTTTAGTTTTACTTCTGTTAAATTTAAGATTCTATGTTTTAGTTACAACTCTTTTAGAAAATGTTTTCTATAGCACCACAATATATTCATGACCTGTATGGCTGTATGGCTTTTTCAGTGATTTATTTAAGTAATTGGGAGCCAATGTTGATTGGAACATTCTATTGTGTTCGGCAGAATAAAGTCATACAGGTTTGGAATGACACAAGGGTGAGTAAATGATGAACTGGGTGAACTGTGCCTTTAATATAATGAGTTAATACAAACATTTACCAATGTACTTGCAAATTTCATGGAACAAAACATCTTCACTGTGAACACGTATACATTCACGTGTATCTGTGCACAGGAAGACTAAAACGAAACTAAACATTACCCAAATTCAGCATTAAACTGAAACCCATATTTTACTCTGAGAATTAAAAAGCCATTTCTAATGAATCTCCCTGGTTCAGCGCCCCAAAGTGTCAGGGAGGCACAGGGGTGGTGCCGCTGGATGCACTCCACTGTATCCGCTAGCTGGTGTAGAGCCATGTGTTTTAAAGATTTGACAGAAGATGCTCTAAATTATCTGCCTTCAGACAGTGCTATCCATTAGTTTCCCTCTCAGCGCCGAGCATGAAATGGGAGTATTGGGGCAACTGTGCGTTGGGAGATATCATTCAGGACTATGAGCTATTGCCAAGCACTGACAGTCAGGATAAATGCCCCCACTTTTCAGGCTGTACAAATGGCATTTGGCCACAATAATTCAGCAAAGGACAGTTCATTCCCCATCCAGAGCGACTGGACCCAGTCAAAAGCTATTACAGCATCTTCTTTATTAGTGCCTATGGTTTTGGTGTAGAGATCCTCAGATAAATACAGCTAAAATGCCACTTCACTCAAAAATATTGGCCCATTCCTCTGTTGCCTGACTGGGCCCGAATGGCAGCCTGTTTCAGACATTATAAACCTTTCTAAAGTCACACATTCCTCCTGCCAGCCATCTGTCATGATGTAAGTACCATCATTTGCAGACCAATAGAAGTGATCAGTAGTTTTTCCCCCAGGCTCCAAGCGAGGCATCATAGTCAAAGGAATTGATTATCACTTTATCATTTAAGTATAGCTTGCTTTGAAGAATAATAACTCACATTTAAGGTGCCAAATGGCTTTGCATATAGCTCAAAACGCTAGCCATTTAAAAATAATTGTGTAATTCATCATTTGTGACGTTGCTTTATAGTTTTTTGCATCTCAGCGGGGCTAAAGAGCTCGCCCGAATTGAAGCGTGCTGTCACCTGTGACGTTTGAAAATCTCTCCGTCGAAGCTTTAATACTTTGCCAGAGGGACGCGCGCGCGTTCAGACTTCATAAGGTGACAGCGGTTTTATCGTGCGTCGCCTCGTAAAGGCACGTCATCTGTAGGACGCGCCCGACACTTTTATTAAACAGCTATTCACCGCGTGCGAGCCGAGAGATGTGCAAAGATAAATCCTCATGAATAACTGAACTGTCTGTTTGAGGATCGGTGTGTCATGCAAAAGTTAGAACGTGATCCAAGCAGCACACAAACTATACAAGGATGAGGTAAAATGGTTGCTTTCAGGATGTATTTGACTTTGTATTGTGTTATTTAAATTAAAACATAAATAATAACCCATTCAGATACATAGATAGGAATAGCTAAATAAAGTTTACACTCTGCTTTGGCATTCCTTTTATCCTCTTTGGATTTGTTTTCGGTGCAATAGCTATTCCAATCAGCCAGATTGGACTAGGTTTTTTAGAAAATGAGATCTGGCATTCGACTAAATGAGAATATCCTGTACAGAGACATTCATTGGTTCACGCAGGAAATTAATGATAAAAACGCCCATCTTTGTGTGTGGCGTGCGTATCGCCGCTAATCTGCGCCTTTGTGCAAATGTAACCAAGGCTGCTCTTTGGCAATCGAGCGCAACGCCACGGCTTTGAGAAAAACCACTTGTTCTGTCACATAATTAGAGATCTCATACCCGCTTTGTGATGGGGGGGAGAGAGCGGATGGAGGGGGCCTTGTTTGCCCATTTAAAGTGTGATTCAGATAATAGTGTTCTCATCAAAGGTAGCAATTACATTCATTACACAGGCGGCCGCGAGGAAATTAAGTGGCAGGAAAATGAAAAGCTTAATATGTACTTCCTTTATCCCATTTCTTTCCCTTTCTCTACTACTACACACGCCCTGTGTCGCACAAGGGTGGGGGGTGTAAGATAGGGTCTCTCCAGAAATAAATAGTCTTGGGGGCGTGAAGAATAAATCCAGCAGTGGTCCTCCTTCACCCTTTAGCAGTAATGATTTTGCGTTGGGGCAGCCGTTTCTATAGCTGCGCTCTTCAGGCAGGATTAAAAGCCTTTCTTCGGGGGCTAATGTCCACGGCAGCCTTTAAATGACTCCAGCATATGATTGGAGTCTTAAAAAAGTGCTCAGGGGCCTTCTCCAAATTAATACCCAATTCCTTTTCAGGAGAAAATGAATTGTTTCGCATTCTATAAAACCGCAAACAGCACATAAATCAAGCGCTTTGGAGGAGAGAAGGGGGCCCGCTCATTCAAAGGCTTTTAAATGTGAATTAGGGCAACGGGGGAACTTGGTCTGACTTACCCCCGAGCAGGTGTAGATGGAGCAGCTTCAGACACTCTGCAGATGCCAAATTAAAATGGAGAGTGAGAAGGAGAGAAAACTAAGCAGGACAAACAAATTGATCCAATTGTGACCGAATTACTTCAAGTCATGAGTTTGAAAGTATATTAAGCTGTAATCAAATATTTGGATTCTATAACCGGTTGTCAAAACCAGAAAGAAAGAAAGGTCACAATGGCATTTATAAAACATTGAAACATCGTTGGATATTAAACAATCTAGTTTTCTAGATTTCCAGAATCTCTTAATCTGATGTTGACCAAGCTGAGAGAGACCTACTGTTATCATCACAGCTACTATTTTTCACATGTAGGCCTACTGTTGCACTCCGGCTTCGAAAACAATAACGCTTCATGAAAAGAAGCCCACTTGAAACCCCAATTAATCTTTTTCAACTGACAAATTACTGTCACCCTGCTTGAATTATTTAAGGGGAAGTGGCTTCACGGGAAACCTGAGCATAATTAAATTGCTATAAAATAACATTAGTGTGGACAGGCCATTAGGAAGTGTTGTAATTGACTGCTTCAGGGGTCGTAGTTCAACCCCACAAGGTCGGGCTGTCGTGCCTGCCTTTGGATCAGTTTACGGTGCTTTTCACTGAAACCCACAGACTGTAAATGCTGCACCTCATTGGAACTGTCTAAAGTCTGTTTGACTTCATTTATAAATCTCATTCAATAATGATAATATATCAGTGCACTTTGAATCAAGACTTCTCAGCTTATTCATATGCAACAATCAAAACACTGACAACTGAATACGCTTTGTGCATAATAAATGCAAAAGAGTGAAAGAAAAAATTATATTAAACCATAAAGGCCTACCTTATTTCCCTTCCTCACAACTTGACATCCTGCGCCATCTAGTGTTCCAAGTGTGTAATGAAGCTGGATTCAGCCCTATTTACAGTAAAGTACAGAATTTTAGACATACACAGCAATTACATGCTTTTGGTAAGAAGAATTGTCTGTTTGAGATCACAACACAAATGCGATGTGATTTGTGAGCCATGAGTTTTAATGGATTTCAGGATAACTGCAAAATAAAATTTTAGAGCGGGTGTGGAATAATACAAAAGCATAAACAGTATGTCAGATCAGTGGGTTTCAAACTAGGGTCTGGGGCAGGGGGCCACAAGGGAGTGCTAAGGGAAAAGTCTGAGGAAATCAGTGTAAAAATGTAAATAAATGAATCATAAAAACTAACTAACCAACTAAATAACTTGTATAAAATAAATAAAATATTGATTAAAATAAATAGATTTTAATTTTTTTTTTAAACAAATACATCTTTCCACCTTATTTTTCAGGTAACAGCGGGCACGGCCATTTGTAATTTAATGTGTCTAGCTTCTGGTGTCATTCGCTTAGTTATTTTTAGCTGTACAAAACAGCTCTTTATGCTACTTGATATTGCAAACTGGAATTTCTTACCATATTTATTTGAATGCATTATCTTAATTATAAACACGCTGGTTTGTAGCGCAAACAGTTTTACAGTTTACTGCACTTTGATATTCTTCTCATTTTTTCCCTATAGCGGCTAATAAATCATAAGTCTCGCACATTCACAGAAAACACCTTACTTACGTGTTGAAAATATGGATAGTAGGCTACAGCACAGTAATATAGTGAGAAGAAGAAAAAAATTATTAATGTATCATAATAAAAACTAAATATTTTCCAAATTCTGTTTTACACATATTTATAATAATAATTTTCACAGTATAAATTTGGTTTTATACATGAAAATATATAGATGCCTTTTAAATTTTAGGATGGGGGGCCCTCGAACCAGTATGATCATATTTAGGGGTCCATGCATGGCATCTAAAAGATCTGTGTTAGATAATAGCTTGGTAGTAAAATCTGATCTTTTTTTTTTTTGTTGCTATAATGTGTCCCAAAACACCTATTTTACTGTAGGGGAAAAGTCTAACTCCACAATAAGGTTATATGAATAGGCATTTTTAACATTTTAACCTACAATGGGTGCCAGACAAGTTGTTCTCTGGTCATGTGAACCATGATCACAGGCAATGAATCGCCACATGTTACACTAGAACCCTCTCATTACAACTCTGAAGAGTGTCATAAGGATCCAAAGCTCTCGCTCTAACTGGTCATTTGTCACAACCTCTTCAATGGTTTTCCTACAACCCTGACACAAATGGGGCAATGCGATCTTCGGCTAACTTCCCCTCTAGTTAAATATTAAACGCTATGAAACATAAATGAGCCAATCCTGCTATTTAAAGTAATGCAATTGGCTCAAGTACTCATCAAATTGCCCATGACATTTGAATATGGAAATTATCCATGTATTTAGCTAATCTGGTAAAAGGAGATGAATCATCAATGCACTTGATGCAGGTTTTGAAACTCTAAAATTATTACTTTATTATTTTTTTAATGGGTCTGTTTTGCAGTAGGCTACCATTTGGATTTTAATATCAATTAATATGATTAAGATGTAGCTAATTTAAGAAAATTTTTAAAAGGTAAAATGACTTTCACAAATATGCTTTTAATTATAACTAAATTATTTACATAATAACAGGATGGAAATAAAGCTCTAGTTAATTGCTCAATGAGGCATTGACAGTTAGAGTATCAAGTTAAATGTAATATTTTTAATCTTTTTGAAATATTTATAATATCATACTGATTTATGTAGCAAATGACAGCAAGTTAAACTCTACTGTAAATACTTAGCCTACATATAGGCTACAGTATTTGTGCTGTTGTTTTCCATCGAAACGATGTCCTTTCCTGGACGATATGGCGTCATTAGGAACATGGCTTTTGTTATTTTAAATATTTATAAGAAAACATGATTTGATTAGAGGAGGGGAATAACTGAATACGTCTTAATTGTTTGACAGTTTGTCATTTTAACAAATGTACATATACATATAGGCATATAGGCTACATATAGGATAACACTAAAGACATTGCAAAATGGCAACACCAGCTCAAATCACGAAATTGAAATTATGCATAATTCACTCCTATGTTCGCATATTTTAGGATAATGTGTTAGGATACATTCCTTTTAAACGTCTGGTTTGCTCTGCTGAAGTCTTGTACACTCACAGTGACACACAGGAACTAAAAGTTCATAGATCAGAACGAAGTCGGAATCATTTCAGCGGCGCACCACCTGGTTGAACTTTCACCCATTCGTTTTCTTTTGTTTTGATGTCGCAGAGCATCATTTTGGCCCACTAAACATCGGGTTCTACTCTCCGTTTACTAATGACACAGTCCTAATGGACACACGGAGTATGTTTCAAATACGTCGATCTAACGGCTGGTCAAATGTAAAGCTCGTTTAAAATCTGTTTTCAATTGAATCAGTCGTGCTAACTCGCTGACGTTAGCTGTCCAGCATGAACATGGAGCTTTATTTACTCCCATTTTTCTAATATCTCCTTAAAAAACGGGTCGACAGTCAGTACACCCAACAACCGAGTGTGGTTTTAATTCATCCGACGTCTTTGAGAAGGTAACTGTTGTTAATTGTTGTTTTAACGATAGCGTAATGGTTAGGAATACATAGCAACGTCAACGTTCACTCGCTATCTTAGCAACGCCTGTTACCTTGTCAACTGGATAACAGCCAGACTAATACAACTGATTAGTGTTTGTTACAACTGTCACAAGTTCCTCTATAACTTTTTAGCTTAAGATATTATATGACATGTTTACCGACCCGTTGGCCTGTGGTTACATGTTATTTTAGAAGAATCGACTGGATTCACACTTTATATATTGTTTATAAAGTTTTATTTTGTTGCTGTTTGAAGTAGGTGTCATGTTACATATATTAGTTTTTATTAAATTTACATCTGTACGGCCTTCTGATTGTGTTTTATTTACAGTCTGTTTGGTCTAGCTTAAGACAGCAGAGAACGACGGTGTAGATCTTTCAATGGGCGAGGAGAAGCCAGAACCACTGGATTTTGTGAAGGACTTTCAGGAGTACCTGAGTCAGCAGACCCAACATGTCAACATGATATCTGGCTCTGTCATTGGAGTGAAAGACAGTGAGGATCTCCAAGGAGGTAATGCTTGTCTAAAAATGTACAAAATGTATCAGAATGTAGTTGTGCTTTTTTTATGATTTAGTATTAATGCAGGTTTTTTGAACATGTGCATGCATACATCTTCATCTGATGGTACTTGCCATGAAAATGGTACAAAATAGAGCCTGAAACATTTTTCTCCTCTGTAAAAAGGTGATTTACTTACCTGGTGAAATTCACCAACTTTAGGAGGTCACACGAAATAATAGA
>RJVU01059333.1:9669644-9698558 GCA_003731715.1 Anabarilius grahami | reverse complement strand
TAATTTAAGCTGTCGGTCAATAGGTGCTAGTTTGAGACCAATTGTTGGTTTGTAGTCATTAATAAACTTTTAAAGTTATTTATTTATTTAAATTATTTATAATTTACTTTAATATTTATTTAATATTTATTATGTAATTTAATTATCTATGTCTTCTAGCCATGCTGCAGAGATCCCAATGTTATTTTTTTGTTGTTAATTTTGGAATTAATTAAACAATAAATTAAAGGTACACTGTAACCTTTTATTGGTTCAAAATGAACAGTTTATTGATCAGATAAATTGCCATATGTAGCTCTAACAGAGTTTATTGTAAAGCATTATCTATTGTGAAGGGTTATTTCATTATAGGTTGCTGTTGCGCTGCGCTGGAATTTATTTTCAAGGCAGTACCTTTTCTGTTAATGGGTATAGCTACTGTAACATCTTCAGCTAGTCAGCTTGAGATCCTTTCCATCTAAACTGGTTATATCTCTTAAAGCTTGTAGTGAATGTTTTTTGAGCAATACGGTAATCTCTCTCTTTCTTGAGAAAGAACCATATTCATCCGCAGTCACACAGAGCCATAGCACAACCACAAAATGCATGCAGTTTTGTTTTTTAACTGCTAGAGGGCCAAAAGTTACATAGTGTAACTTTAACTAACATGCAGTCTTTGAACTTCTCAACACTGACACCTCAAAACATACCATGCCAAAATGTTGACAAATCTGATAAATTTGTTAAAATGATATTTAAAGGTACACTATGTAACTTTTGGCCCTCTAGCATAATTTCCTGCGGTAAGCATCCCTTCCAGTCTAAAATATAAATGCTTCTTACACTTATAATGCAAATTATTTAAATTTTGAACAAAAAAATTACATAGTTTACCTTTAAGTTATTTTATTATAAAATAGTTTAACATGTCCAACAGTTTTCACAACATGGGATTTGTGCCTCTAATGCTTAAAAAAAGAAAAGAAAAAAGTACCATATTTGTGGAAAGTGCCTGCTGATTCTAGTTAGGCCTGTCACGATAATTAAATTATCAATTATCGAAGTGAGAATTGAAACGAGCTTCAGTGTTGTTACCAGGTGATGTGTTGATCTTCAGTTGAGCCTTGTGAAGTGGCTCTCAAAGTTAAATTAATTTCAACACCTTGTTTAATTCTTAAATTAATCAGAATTTTTAAGCATGTTATGAATGGTTCAGGGACTCACTCATAAAGACAGTCCCTTACCGCCACCTACTGGTGTAACAATGTAACTGCACTGACTGACAGCCTGTGCGCAGAGATGTGCCAGTGCTGAAACTTCTGAAATATCAGCACTTTTGGAAAGCCTCTTGTCCAGTCAGATTCAAGAATCATAACTAACTGTATATAAAAAATAATAATAGCCCAAAGAGCTTATTTATACAGCAAAATAATAATAATAATTATAATATAGCGATAATATCGCATATTGAGCAACTCAAAATCACCCCAAGGGAAATTCCTTTTCTGCGACAGCCCTAATTCTAGTGTGCTGAATGCAAAACTCTAATATAACAACATCTTGATGTGTCCCATGTCTTAATCTGTTCTCTTTTTTACCTTAAAGAACTTGGTCAGAATGGCCTGGAGCACCCAGCAGTGGACATATCCTTAGAAGATAGTTCAGGGATGTTAGTGGATGGCTTTGAGAGAACATATGATGGCAAACTCAAGTGCCGCTATTGCAACTACGCCACCAGAGGCACCGCACGGCTAATCGAACACATTCGCATCCACACAGGTAAGACTGAAAACTGTAGTTACACTCTGACTAGTTGTATAGCTGTTTTTTGGTCTTTTCATCAGCTTACCAAGTACATAAGATGTTCCCTATCTCTTCCTCCAGGTGAAAAACCCCATAGATGTCACCTGTGTCCGTTCGCCTCAGCGTACGAGCGTCACCTGGAGGCGCACATGCGCTCTCACACGGGTGAGAAGCCCTACAAATGTGAGCTCTGCTCTTTCCGCTGCAGCGATCGCAGTAACCTTTCTCATCACCGACGTCGAAGACACAAACTCCTTCCTATGAAGGGTGCACGCTCTGCTATCTCACACCGAAAAATGCTCAGTGTCCTCCAAAAAAGAGGAAACTCTCTGGGTTATGGCCGCCGGCTACTCATCAACCTCAGCCCTCCATCCATGGTATTGCAAAAGCCCAGCTCAGAGCAGCACCACTTGGGTGACTTCGGTCATGATCTCCCTCCTCATGCCCACCTCCATCAGGAGGCCTATAACAGTCTAGGAAAGGATGCGCAAGCTGGTGGATCAATTGGAAGTGGCTCCAGGGAGGACCAGGACATGGCATTGGACAACCCGCTGAACCAGCTTTCGACTTTGGCTGGTCAGCTTGCCAGCATCCCACCTGAAGCCCAAGGTGCACCGGTATCTCCCGGAGCAGAATCTCTACCCGACGAAAAACCCACGTTCCTCGTCCAGCAGCCTGTGACGGCACCCGCTGCCGTTTCTGTCAGCGCGGCTCAAGCTTCTTCTCCCATCACCCCCGAGCCCAGACCGGCAGCGCACAGTGGCTGTAGCCCAGGGGTGGGACCCTGCAGCGAGAGAACCAGCACTCCCAGCGGTACCAACAGCCAGCCAGGGACGCCCACTCCAGTACAGGACCCCCAGATGCTTCACCATTGCCCCCACTGTCACATATATTTCCCTGACAACATCCTCTACACCATCCACATGGGTTGCCATGGTTACGAGAACCCTTTTCAGTGTAACATATGCGGACACAGATGCAGAAACAGCTATGACTTTGCCTGCCACTTTGCAAGAGGTCAGCACAAATAAGGACACATGGGTATTGCTGGCCTCTTTTTTGCCCTGTTTTACATAATAATACAATTATAGTATCTGGAACATTCCAAAGACAAAATTGGTTGACTCTGCTTTGTAATTATTTTATTGGTATGTTATGATGAAGTCAGTTAGCCACATTTAAAGTGGACATTTTTTGGTCTTTGAAAAGGTAAGAAATGTGGATGCTAATGGGGTTCTCACATCAAAAACTACTATCCCAGATTATTCCAGTTTGAGATCTTGAGAATTTTCCAATTTTGCAATCATTCAGAACACAGATTTTGCCTCAACTCTTTTTTTATAAGTGCCAGAGCTCAGTAATCAGTGCCTACAGTTAATTTCTGAAAGTTGTGACTTAACATTTTGTATTATTATTTTTTTTAACATATGGAATTCAGTGACATGAATGACAGTAAATGTTTTGGCTAATCTAACGCTTTAGTTTAAATGTTGTAACATGACATTGCCATATTTAATATTTCTTTCCTCTAATTTAAGATAAAAATGATTTATTGATACAAATTGTTACTTGCTTATTGGTTGAGAGAGCTACATTATTTAAGCTTAACTTAAATCATCAAGGTTGAGACTGAAAATGAAATAGCACAGATAAGTACCTGGCTGTTTAGCAGTGAGAAATAGTGTCCTGTTGGATTGTTGTCCAAATTGATCATTTTAGTGACCTGAGGTCTTCTTACTTAGCACCATATAGCACATGGCTGTATACACTGGTTTTGTAAAGCAGTGTGGATGATGGTGTTTTAGCAGTGTGGGCACACTGTTCTCTCTCTTTCATTCTCTCACCCTCATCGTTACCACCGGTGCCATTCTGTAGATGTTATTTGTAATGTTTTTGGAAACGTCTGTGGTGCTACTATTTAAACATTTCATAATTCTGTCTGCATAATGAACTAAAGTATCAGATAAGTATTGAATAACATGTTTTGGTGGATTTGGTGTTGAATGTCAATAAACCCGAGTTATGCGATGTGTACTGCAAAGATTGTCCTGTCATTTCATTCTCAAAACCAAAAAGGTTCGCCTTGCATTTCTATGTGGTCCACGAGAGGGAGCCACCTTTGCCATGTGGTGAGTTTCATAAATATCTTCCTGCTAATAAAACTTGAAAGGTCTCATATCTTAGATCCACCAGAAAAGTTAAAGAAATAGAAATTCTTTAATCATAGATTAAATCTCAAATCCTGTATGTGTATAAAGAAAGACAAACACCTGCGACATACAAAACTAATTATTAAAACCTACATGTGTATACAGTAAAGATGAAACAAGTTTCTAGTTCACAGTTTTGTGAACTATGACTGAGCTTGTAAAATTAGAACACCCGAGTCCTCATTGGTTTAAATTTTCTAATGGTAGTCCTTCACTGGAAAGACGTGACACATGGGAACACCCACTGTAATACTGCATCATTCCATCTAAGAACAAATCATTTGGAAGGTCAAACTCAATGTGCAAGTCAGCAGCTGGATATTGAGCCTGAGGCTAGTTAATAATTATTTAAATATGTAAATTAGTTTTCACCAATGGACATACTTGATCCATATTTGTCATGACAGTGACCTTAAGCAATGCTGCAAAATATCTAGAAAAGCAGGTTTGTATATTCAAATACGCTTTATGTGTTGTAAAACCTTATTCTAAGATCTAACATATAAAGATGTTTAATAAGTGTATTACTGTTAAAAATCAAATTATTAAATATTTAAAAGAAAAATGTGAGAAAAGTGCAAATTACATTTAAATAATATATATAAAGTTTCATATTAATCTGCTTTCTAAACATGAAATTTCATTCAAATCAAATGTTTCCATAGTGCCTTTTTGTCTTGTACAGTTTTTACATTTACTATAAATGTACTTAAGATGATTATATTTCCTCCAAGGAAATGCAACATCTTAAATGCTCAAGCAGTATGTTATAGGCTATACTGTAATTGTCTTTAAACTTCTTAAGCTGAAGAAACCATTTTATTTCAAGATGATGTTTGTATGACTGTATGATCCACGGTAAATTTGCTTTTGATGTAAGTTTTTAAACTGTTAATGAAAAAAACTTTTGACTTTCTGGCGAATAGCTCATCTTTTCCAAAACACGTCTGTGAGTTGGATTCTATCAGTTGCTAAAACGTACACTAGACAGTAGAACTTATCAGAGAGTGTTGGTTCCTTAATGTAGCATTTACCATCTGAGGATAATGGTTTTCCTGGATTAAGTTAAATATGAATAAAATATTATTGGCCAGCTGCGTCAGCAGCACACACATGCGTCATGGAGCTCACGTGTACAGCGTCGACCAATACTGAGCCGGCGTTCTGACATAGAACCTGGAAGTGCTGCACTGTGTTTACAACATAAACAGCGTAGGAGAATGACAGAAGAGAAGAAATTGCTGAATAAAGTCATTATTTTTGTTTTGTTTCTGCGCACAAGTATTCTCGTCACTTCATAATATTAAGGTTGAACCATTGCAGTCACATGGACTATTTTACCAATGTCTTTACTACCTTTCACACTTTGAAGTGTACATTTTGGACTTTGACAAAGTTAGAAATGTGGATGCTATTTCTTAATGGTGTCCTGTCCTCATGTAACCGAGGTCAGCTTGTGCAGGTGAAATAGGCCTGGGTTTGAAGAGGCCTATTTGTTTCTACTCTCATAAGCTTACGCTACACCTGCGTCCTACATCATATGCCAAAACTTGACTCTCTCGAGAATGCGCGGACGGCTGTTACCGTAAGTTAGTATTTACAGTTTATGAAGTTATAATTATGGATATTTTTCTTACAAAAACGCATCGCTTCGCTTCAGAAAGCCTTTATTAGCCCCCTGGAGCCATATGGATTACGTTTATGATGGATGGATGCGCTTTTTTGGGCTTCGAAAAATGTCACTATTCACTCCCATTATAAAGCTTGGAAGAATCAGGATATTTTGTTTAATATAACTCTGATTGTGTTTAGCATAAAGAAGAAAGTTATATACACCCAGGATGGCTTGAGGGTGAGTAAATTATGGGATAATTTCATTTTTGGGTGAACTATCCCTTTTAAGAGCACCCATGTCTTGTAAATGAGACAGTAGGCCATAAAGCAGTACATTTAAACAGCCCATTCCACATGATGTACTCACCGTATCCTGACATGTACAGCTATATAGAATCCAACATGTAACATTCTAACTTATACACTTTTACTTTCACTTTTAAACACATTGGCCTTTTCCTTAGCTGTTCTGCTGTACATGTTTACTCTGCGTGAGGCATGAGAATAAAAACCCGGAAAAAAACTCCTTATTTTGGTCTTGTTGCTATTTTGTAATGCGCTTTCTGTCCTATTGGACAATGCTGTTAAAATCCTGTTCGTTAGGGAAAATATATCTACAAAACCTTCTGCTCTGAGTTAAATGTTTTTACTGATTCCTTGTCTAAATTACAAACAACCATACAAATAAATAAAATCATTAAAATATGGTTGCTTTAGATAAGATTATGGAGCCCATTTTGAATAGATCCAGTATTTTGGTTTAGGTTTTTTCTCTCTCTCTGTATCTTCATGTCATCCCTGTATCCATATTATTTTTTAATGTAATGCAAAATGTTTTGCGTTGATTAATAGTAATATATATCAACACATTCTCTTGAAAGGCAGCAATTGTAAGAATCCTAGAGTATTTATAAGTGACTTGCTTGGTTCTATAATGGCAAAATAAAAAATATCTTATCTATATTCCACTGACAGAGACAAAGAAGTGCATCTGAAGAAGGATTGCTTTAATGAATTAAGGAAAATTTCATTTAAATCAATTTGCTTATGAAGGATAATATGATTTGATTAATGATACAGATGAGAAATAGAGATGCTGATGATGATCAAATCACTCTGCTGCCTCAATCTTCTCGTGCTGTCTGAAAGCACGTCTCCCTCCTGCACAGTATAGGGATAAAGGGATAGAGTAGTCATATATACAAATTATTCAAACTTGACAGGAAATTATACCAATGTACCAGCTCAGCATTTTCCTAGCATTTAAAATATTGTATGAAAAATTTAAATAATAATTAAAACATTTTAAATTATCTTTAAATTTATTTTTTTTTTATAATAAGTTTTAAAATACAGTTAAATGGATAGCTGACCCAATAATTCTGACTTTATTTACTCTACTTGTTTATCCTTATATTGTTCCTAGATTCTTCAGAATTTTCTCTTTGTGCTCCACGGAGAAGATAACAGCACATGGGTTCGGAACAACACGATTGAGAGTAAATAAAGACAGAATTGTCACTTCTGGGTGAATTATTGCTTTAAATTTGAGAGACTCAGAGAGACCTCTGACCTTTGAGTTTGAGTGGCCCCAGCGTCACAGTATTGGTGTGGTAGGTGCTGTCGAGGGATCTCTTGCGACGGAAGCGGCAACCTTGGCGGCAGCGAGAGTTGTAATCGTTATCGGGGCAGATGATCACTTTACACTGCAGGTACACGTAGGCGTGAGTCCGGAGGAACATGAAAGCCCGGAAACTGAACTGAGAATAATAGTGCTGACCGCTGGTGTAGGAATAATATGTGTTGTCTCTGGGACATCTACAAAAGATAAAATAAGAGTAATTACTTGTATTTGAAAGATAAATACATTTGGACTACAGTCAGGTTTCTCTATTATTGTACACAAATGAGTACAATAACTATAGTACTTTACACTAGGTACCAACAGAATTCTTACTAATACTGTCTCACCCGTTACGCAGCAGGTCATAGGAACGGTTTTTGAAGTCACTGGGATTTGGAGATGCTACACAGGTGTCCAGGAAGAGATCCAGGCTGTTGTCAGGCCTGTTTAGCTTGACTTGAACATACAGATACTGGTTCAGTTTGACTTCATAAGGAAAGTCATAGATTTGTTGGTAGAAACTGCTGGAGGTGTAGAAGGCTATGCTGGCATTGAAACGGCCTGTTCCTGTGATGTTGGCATTGATTATCTCACTGGCCTTGTAGAATATCTGGACTATACTGTCCGGCTCCATTCGGCAGCCCACGTGTAGTCGGAACTGTGACTGACGAGTGATCTCACCCGACTGAGACTGAGATGCCCGCACATTGTTGGTGTAGGACACATAACCGTTCATCATCTAGGAGAGAGAGATAGAGAGCAGGTGATGTTGTGTGGTAATATGACCCTCAATGATGCATACATTTATGGTGTCTAACTGATCTGACAGAGAAAATTCAAGCATTAAGAGCTGACAAGAAGCTATCAAGAAAACAGAGATGCAGGATCTGACACATGTAGATCATACCTCTTTGGCAGTTCCACACATGTCGAGAGGGAAGCTGAACACAACCTCCCTACTGGTAATAGTGGGTCTGCACAGATGATCATCCACATACAGGTCATTTCCACTGTATCCAAGTGAGTTGAGGTAAGACTGTTGAATGACAATGACCATGTTGTCTGAGGAACAATCCACACGACCTGCAGAGCAAAAAGTTTAATCCTCTTAAATTAATTGTGCACTTTTAAAGTATTTATTTCAATTCAGGAATTATGAAGGTGATTGTATTAAGCGAAAATGAAAACTAAATATGGCAATGAAGGGATCAAATACAAGTTACAGCAGCTGTTTAACAGAATTACAAAAAAAAAGTTATTGAGACTTTACTTAACATGGCATTACCTTCATTTGCAGTCAGAGAGCTCGTGAAAAGGGCCTTAAAACCATGGCTGACGCCAGAGTAGTCACTCCTGAAGACAACAGTCAAGTATCGTGAAGAAGAGTGCAACACCTGGTTGGTGGTGTCATTGAAGCAGATCTTTCCCAGCAGCGGATAACCAGTGGAGGAGCCGTCATATACAGAGATGTAGTCACAGTTACAGCAGCGCTCCAATCTGAAAGAATCAGAAATAGACAAAATGCTACACCAACCAAAAAAGTACTGTATTCTTGGATGTCATTTATGATTGAGAACTGTCAAAACATTTGTGAATGAAACAGCAAATTATTTTAATCTGACTTTTTAACCTCACTAGAATGGAAGGAGCCATTTGGAATTGGTTCTACCCTCAGGTTGTTAGTGGAATCCTTCCATTCTAGTGAGGATGGATGGAGGAATGGATGGATAGCAAACATGATTCCACCAGCACTGAACCTGTCTCTCACTTACTGCACATCAACAAATGACAGGAAGATCCTCTGTCCTTGCTGAGCAGAGAGATACCACACACAGTAGGCATTATCATGGTAATAGCTTGGGTAGTTTGGACTGGAAAATAGTCCAGAACCATACAGGTGTCCTCCACACTGAGGGTGAGAATCTGATAATCATGAAGAAACAAAATATGTTAAAAATAAAATATGTACAATTACAAACAAGTTTAATCAGAATCAGATAAAAAATTACAAAAACTAGTGACATTAGTACCTGTTGTTGAGTCTCTCCATGTAGTTGTTGTTGAGTCTCTCCATGTTGTGTCTGATGGGCAATACCCTGATTAAAAGAGGGAAGATAAAACTGGATGAGTATGAACCAGAAGTATTCAAGAAGTGGTTTACACTAAAATGAAGCTTCTGGTCACAGAATGCTTTCAAAGAATGGAAAAAAGCAGTGTGAACATTCTTCAAAACATCATTTGTTTAACAAGCTGTGAATCATTTTTTCCATTTATCTTATTGGTATAAATGCCATATTCTGACACATTAGTGTTATTCAGCAATAGATGCTTCAACTCAAGGTCAAGTTTGAACTGAGATCTCTTGTCTGTTTTTGAGGAACTTACAGTGAAAGTCAGGGCAACAGTTGCCATAGTACTGACAGTCGTGGGTGCATGAGCAGCTGCCGAAGTTGTATCCACAGTTATGCATGCAGGAAGGAGCTAGAGAGAGAAACAGATTTTACTCAATGTATGATTAATGTACACATAATTGGGTCACTTCATTGATTACCATACTTATTTAGTTAGAAGAGCAAAGCTGGACTAATTACTGAATAAAGCTAGTTTAATCTCAGTGTGCACTTAAATTCAACTGAATGGCAGCAGAACCTGTTGTATCGATCCAGTATGTTGTCGCTGTTTCTGTTGTTGTTGTTTCTGAGCAGTAGCCTGTGAAAAGAGAAGAGATAAAAGTGAAGTAGAAAGAAAAGTAATTCTACAATGCCTCTTTTGATTTAGCAAAATCCATTTCATCATAAGAAATACAATGAATCATGTGATGACTGCAGGAATGATTTGTGTTATTGTTTATAGTATTTCATTTTAGATGGTCTGCCTGATCAAGAGGAACTCACTGTCATAGTCAGGGCAACAGTTGCCATAATGTTGACAGAGGTCGTCACACCAACAGAGGGGAAGCCTTTGGCCACAGTTATTCTCGCAAGAGTTTTCATCTATTGTCGAATATATAAATATATGTTTTTGAGAAATTATTGCACTTACATGAATTGTTGTACATTTCAGATGATCATTAATTGTCATTATAATGTCAGGTTAGAACTGAGCTAGTAAAGAAAGGAATTTTCAATATGTGTGTGATGTACACATTATTGGGTAACTTTACTGATAGACCTTATGCGCCAGAGAAACAAGCGCACAGCTATGTTTCGAATTTTGTGTTTGAACTTCTATTTTTGCAGTAGCTCTGTATATTTCTATGGCATCGCAATAATTAGCTGGTGAGGTGGATGTACTTATTGTAGAGTTGAGTTAGCAACAACAACAACAACTTTGTTGTTGTTGTTGTTGTTGTTGTTGGTGTTGTTGTTCTTAAGCAGACGTCTATATAAAGAGAAGAGATACGACTGAAAAGGGAAAAATGTAACACCACAAGCAAAATGATGCAGCAAAATCCATTTCATGACAAGAAATACAATGACCCATGTGTTCACTACAGGAAAATATTTGTGTATCTAATCAGAAGGAACTCACTTTGGTAGTCATGGCAACAGTCGCCAAAAAAAAGGCAGGCCCTGGAGCATGAACAATAGCCAAGGTGGTACCCACAGTTATACATGCAGGAGGGAGCTAGTAGAGAGAGGAACAGATTTGAACCATGACGTGATTAAAATGTGTGCAATGTCACTTCATTGACACTGTATACATTTAGAAAGAAAAGTTACAAATGTTGCTGTACATTAAACTGATCCATTTAATGTCATTAGTGTCATTTAAATTCAACTGAATTGCACCTGTTGGATCATCTGGCGGGTGAATTGTTGCTATGCAGAAGCCTGCGTAAAGAAAAGAGATAAAACTCAAGGGGGGAGAACAGTAATACACAATTCTGCTTTGATTCAGCAAAATCCAATTCATCACAGGAAATGCAATGGCCCATGTTCTGACCACTGGAAAGTTGTTTATTTGGTTTTTAAAGTGTCTGATCTAGAGGAACTCACTTTCATAGTCAGAGCAACAGATGCCATTGTACTGACAGTCGTGGCTGCATGAGCAGCTGCCGAGGTCATATCCACAGGAATACCTGCAGGAGGGAGCTAGTAGAGAGACGAACTGATATTAAGCCATTAATACATGTATGATTATTAAAGGATTAGTCCACTTTTAAATAAACTTTTCCTGATAATTTACTCACCCCCATGTCATCCAAGATGTTCATGTCTTTCTTTCTTCAGTCAAAAAGAAATTAAAGTTTTTGATGAAAACATTCCAGGATTTTTCTCCAAAGTTTAAACTAATTGTTATATACTACTGAACTAGCATATTGCATATAAAAATTTGTTAAAACTTTGACCTGTGGAGGGCAGTAATACGCTTAGCAGCGTCTACACTGCTGGAATTCAAATAGAGAAGAAGAAGAAGAGAGCTAGTTCAAGATGAGCATTTAAGGTTAAATCTTATATAATTTTCCATTTTTTTCAGAAAATGAGCAATGGTTTCACTAGATAAGACCCTTATTTCTCATCTGGGACCGTGTTGAACAATTTGAAGCTGCAGTGAAACTAATTTTGACCTTCAACTGTTTGGTGCCCATTCAAGTCTACTATAAGGAGAATAATCCTGTAATGTTTTCATCAAAAACTTTAAATTCTTTTCGACTGAAGAAAGAAAGACATGGACATCTTGGATGACATGGGGGAGTAAATTATCAGGAAAAGTTTATTTAAAAGTGGACTGATCCTTTAATATGTGTGTGATATGTGGGGACATCAGCCTCCTTCTACACACCAGGGAAAGGTTTGAATCTGACAGACAAATAATAGAGTCATAGATGTACCTGTTGTATCTGTAGTTGACCGTTCAGTTGTTATAAAGCAGTAGTCTGTATAAAGGGAAAAGATGTGAAAATCAATGAGAAATAAGGGTCTTATCTAGTGAAACCATTGCTCATTTTCATTTTAATATCTGGAAATACAATGTATTATCATATTTTCAAACTGTATGCTCAGTACATTAGAGATTTGTGTATAGTATTTGAAGTGTCTGTCTGATCAAGAGGAACTCACTGTCGTAGTCAGGGCAACAGTTGCCATAGTTATGACAGTCGTAGGCACATGAGCAGCTGCCGAAGTTGTATCCACAGTTATACATGCAGGAAGGAGCTAGAGAGAGAAACAGATTTTACTCAATGTATGATTAATGTACACATAATTGGGTCACTTCATTGATTACCATACTTATTTAGTTAGAAGAGCAAAGCTGGACTAATTACTGAATAAAGCTAGTTTAATCTCAGTGTGCACTTAAATTCAACTGAATGGCAGCAGAACCTGTTGTATCGATCCAGTATGTTGTTGTTGTTTCTGTTGTTGTTGTTGTTTCTGAGCAGTAGCCTGTGAAAAGAGAAGAGATAAAAGTGAAGTAGGAAGAAAAGTAAATGCAAAAGTTTCCTTTGATTCAGCAAAAGCCATTTCATCAAAGGTAATAATGACCCATGTGATCAGTAGAGGAAAGATTTGTGTTTACAGTATTTCAACTTGAAGTGTCTGTCTGATCAAGAGGAACTCACTGTCATAGTCAGGGCAACAGTTGCCATAGCTATAACAGTTGTAGTTGCATGAGCAGCTGCCGAGGTTGTGTCCACAGTTATACCTGCAGGAGGGGAAATCTAGCAGAGGGAGAAACAGACATTATCCATGAAGCCATTAATACATATATGACTACAAGAGACATTAATATGTGTGTGATATGTGACTACAGGGACATCAGCCTCCCTCTACAAACAAGACACCAGGGAAAGGTTTGAATCTGACAGACAAATAAGAGAGTCATAGATGTACCTGTTGTAGTTGGCCATTCAGTTGTTATAAGGCAGTAGTCTGTATGAAGGGAAAAGATGTGAAAATCAATTTAATATCTGGAAATACAATGTATTATCATATTTTCAAACTGTATGCTCAATACAAGAGAGATTTGTGTATAGTATTTGAAGTGTCTGTCTGATCGAGAGGAACTCACTGTCGTAGTCAGGGCAACAGTCATTATAATATTGACAGCGGTCGTCACATGCACAGATTGAAACAAATTCACCACAATTATTCTCGCAGGAGCCTTCGTCTGCTGTTGAATGTGTAAATTTTGAAGGGAAATGTTTTAGAAATTACTGCACTCACATAGGCTGTTGAACATTCAGATAGTCATTTAAATGTCAGGTTAGTTCAACTATCTGACAACAGTACCTATTATAAACTCAGTTGTTTCTTGTGTTGTTGTTGTTTCTTGTGTTGTTGTTGTCATGAAACAGTAGCCTTTGTAAAGGGAAAAGATAAGTAAAATTAAAGCCAAACAGAAAAGTTAGTTATGTTTTTGTAATATTTTTTTCCCTTAAAAGTGTCTGTCTGATCGAGAGGAACTCACTGTCGTAGTCAGGGCAACAGTTGCCATAGTTATGACAGTCGTAGGCGCATGAGCAGCTGCCGAAGTTGTATCCACAGTTATACATGCAGGAAGGAGCTAGAGAGAGAAACAGATTTTAGACAGTGATGTCAATGTATGATTAATGTACACATTATTGAGTCACTTCATTGATTAATCAAAGCTGGGCTAATTACTGCCTTAACCAAGCTAGTTTAATCTCAGTGTGCACTTAAATTCAACTGAATGGCAGCAGAACCTGTTGTATCGATCCAGTATGTTGTTGCTGTTGTTGTTGTTGTTTCTGAGCAGTAGCCTGTGAAATGAGGAGACAAAAATGAAGTATGAAGAAAAGTAAATGCACAAGTTTCCTTTGATTCAGCAAAAGCCATTTCATCACAGATAATAATGACCCATGTGATCAGTACAGGAAGGATTTGTGTTTGCGGTATTTCATGTCTGTCTGATCAAGAAGAACTCACTGTCGTAGTCAGGGCAACAGTTGCCATAGTTATGACAGTCGTAGGCGCATGAGCAGCTGCCGAAGTTGTATCCACAGTTATACATGCAGGAAGGAGCTAGAGAGAGAAACAGATTTTACTCATAATGTCATCAATGTATGATTAATGTACACATTATTGAGTCACTTCATTGATTAGTGTACATATTTAGTTAGAAGAGCAAAGCTGGGCTAATTACCGCCTTTACAAAGCTAGTTTAATCTCAGTGTGCACTTAAATTCAACTGAATGGCAGCAGAACCTGTTGTATCAATCCAGTATGTTGTTGTTGTTTCTGAGCAGTAGCCTGTGAAAAGAGAAGAGATAAAAGTGAAGTAGGAAGAAAAGTAAATGCACAAGTTTCCTTTGATTCAGCAAAAGCCATTTCATCACAGATAATAATGACCCATGTGATCAGTACAGGAAAGATTTGTGTTTGCGGTATTTCATGTCTGTCTGATCAAGAGGAACTCACTGTCGTAGTCAGGGCAACAGTTGCCATAGCTATAACAGTTGTAGTTGCATGAACAGCTGCCGAAATTGTATCCACAGTTATACATGCAGGAGGGGAAATCTAGCAGAGGGAGAAACATATTATCCATAAAGCCATTAATACATGTATGACTACAAGAGCCATTAATATGTGTGTGATATCTGAATGTAATATCTGAATCTGATAAGATGAATATCTGAAGACAGATAAGATGTAGGTGCACCTGTTGTAGCTGGCCAAGTTGTTGTCAGTGAGCAGTAGCCTGTATAAAGTAAAGAGATAAAGTTTTTTTGTACATTATGTATTCGAAATTTTTTAATGGGGCCCCCAGTTCACCCAAAAATGAAAATTCTGTCAATAATTACTCACCCTCATGTCGTTCCACACCCGTAAGACCTTTGTTCACCTTTAGAACACAAATTAACATATATACCTCTCGGATTTCATCAAAAATATCTTAATTTGTGTTTCGAAGATGAACGATGGTCTTACGGGTGTGGAACGACATGAGGGTGAGTAATTCGTGACAGAATTTTCATTTTTTGGGTGAACTAACCCTTTAAAGTTGCATATATGAACATTAGAAAATCATTTTCAATTCTGGAAATTACCCATATGCTCAATACAAGAGGGATTTGTGAATAATGATTGATCTAAAGTGTCTGATCAGGAGGAACTCACTGTAATAGTCATAACAGCAGTTTCTATTGTCCTGACAGGAATCATCACATGAACAAGTGCCAAGGGAGCGTCCACAGTTATGCCTGCATGAATTGGAATCTAACAAACAGAGAAGTAGATTTTATCCATTATTATGAGTACGAACGGGAATCGTAATGATTCAAACAATTCCTTTTCTGGTTCCAGTTTCTCTTAACAATTCTGCTTTCTTAACTGTTTTAGTAACGATTCTTTAGTATTTGGAAAATATTTGGAAAACAAGCAAGTTGCAAAAGGTCTGTTTACACAGGCTTTTAATGACTTTAATGATAAAATACTACTGATAATATTCATGTGTATCTTTAATCGTTGTCATATGAACTAGTCAGTAACCACAATGATTCAAGCCTTAAATAAATTGTAAGGAGTGTGTCTGATTTAATAAACAGAAGCGGTTCATAAATGTCATTCGTTCAGGAGTTAGACACTGGTTGCGCTGTATATTTCTGAATCATAAAAAAGAAGCTACTCATGAAAGTAATTCATTCCAGCAATCGAACTACAAAGGTTGTGCTAAATATTTTTGATTCTTGTTTTAAAAATGAAATTAATTCTGTTCATTTCATTTATCTGCTTACCTACAAAGATCCAGTTTGCATGAAATCCTCTTCTTGATACACTGCTATCACTGTAGAAAAGCACAGTCAGATCATTGTTGCTGGAGTTGTAGCGCTTGTTCTTGTAGTCCCGTATTTCGTCCAGTAACGGGTAGAGGGTAGAAGGACCGTCATATACTCTGATGTAATCACAACATGTTTCCAAACTAGCAAATAGAGAGGAGAGAGAAAACGAACGCAAATTAATATATTGTCACAGAACATTTGAAGACATACATTTAGTGTTCACAAAATTCTTCACAAAATCTTTTGCTTGAGAAGATGAAGTTACACACTTCAGGTGTTTCATCTCATAAATTAAGAAATTAAATTACATAAATTCCTTTGACAAAGATCAAGTGATAAAATAGATAGAGATAATGGTAGATAACAAATATTTCCTACTAAACATCGGTGAAGGTCAACAGCACAGTTGTTCCCCCTGTACTATGAATGGTCCATGTGCATCGTGCATTATTAGGGTAGCTATTTGGGTACCGGGGGCTGAAAAATTCACCCATCCAATCTTTCAGATAGTCACCACATGGTTCTGAACATGGAAATGGAAAACAAGAGAATTAAAAATAATAATAATTAAAACAACTTAATACAGACTCACTCCTGACAAAAACTATAGATATGCAGACAGACAGACAGATACCTGAAGAAACCTCAGCGGTATACAGCCAGTCACCTATAAAAACATATGAAATATATAATGTAAATTGATGTTTCAACACTGTATAAAAATATGCATAAAACAGCCATGTTATACACTATATAATGTATAATGTTCATTGATTTACCTGTTGTCCATGACCCAATGGTATTTGCTGTAATATGACATGTAGACATTTAATGTAATGCTTGTCTTTCTATAAGCATAAGCAAAACTAATGATTTTCAAGCAGGCAGATGATTTAGAAATATTTTACAATTTTCTCCAGGGAATGATAATCTTACCTTGATAGGCAGTTAGAAGCAGACAGAGAAGGAAATTCAGAGCTTCCATCTTTCTCTTCTGATCAAGTTTGTCTTTAACTTATCAATCATCACTTATATAGTCAAAAAGTTTCCTTATAACAGGATTTGTTTATTATCAATATCCTGGAGCCTGTGCTGAAATAAAATCTATATAGCAGCATAATCATGGAAAAGACACAGCTGAGTATTATGTAACTTTCATTATTACTCTAGACTCTGTGTGATTTTTTAAGAATTATTGTGTTGACACAAAGTTTAGGATTATGGAGTGATCAAGTTAATGAAGTTATATTGTACACATATCTACTTTCTACTTTCAGATATTGTACACATATCTATCTACTACCAAAGTTGTCACCATTACATCACAAAAATATGTACAGATTTACAAAAATGTAAAAAAAAATGTATGAAACAACTAAGAGCAAGTCTGTGGTGTGACACAAGAGATATGAAAGTACAGCGCCAGTTTCAGTTACCCAGATAAACTTTCTGACATGTTATGAACGACAGAGAATATTAGAAATATTAGACTGTGCTTCATGTCTCTACAAACTGCGCATTATCTCTCTCATTCTTAGAAGTCCTTGGTAACACTTTACAATAAGATTCATTAGTTAAACATTAGTTAATGTATTAACTAACATGAACCAACCATGAGCAATACATTTGTTACTGTGTTTACTAATTTTTGTAAACATCAGTTAATGAAAATACAGTAGTTCATTGTTTGTTCATGTTAGTTCACAGTGCATTAACTAATGTTAACAAGATTTTAATAATGTTTTACTAACATTAAAAAGATTAATAAATGCTGTATACGTGCACTTCATTATTAGTTCATGTTAACTAATGTAGTTAACTAATGTTAACTAATAATGAACTGCACGTATACAGCATCTACTAATCTTTATTAATGTTAATTTAAATTAATTTAATTTATTATTGAACCTCATTGTAAAGTGCTACCAAGTTCTCTAATGTAAATGCCAAAGGAGAACATTATTTCAGAATAAGAAGAGGAAAAAAGAAAAGGAGGAGATTTCAAAATATTTCTTGTTATAAAAACAAAAATGTGTTTTGAGGCAAAGTGGCACTGACACAGCACTATCTAAACTAAATAAAATTTATAGACTAAAGAATCATTAACATTATCTGTACTGCAGTCTCTGATCACACCACTATCACAAACGTTGTGTCAACAGATTTATCAATTGATATATACAACATCCAGCTGTGTCTTTCCACATTAGTCTACGTAATTTCAGGCTCCAGGATAATAATCTGTCAAGGTATCCTCCTCTAACTATCCTATTCTGTCTGCTTCTGTTAAAATCTTAGTACAATATTAAAAGGATTAGTTGATATATATATCAGTGGCGTGCAGTGGTGCCTTGAAATGAGGAGTCAAAGTCCTCACAGTTTTTTTATTTATATATTTATTTATAAATCAAATGCAAATTCATGCCCATTAGTCTTAATTTTGTCACATTTTCCTCGTTAAATGAACATTACTTTACATTACATCAAAAAAGAAACCAAATACCATTTACTACATTGACAATGTATTTAATGTTCTATTTATTAAAAAACCAAGTCAATCTCATCAAGTTAGTGTTTTAAGCATTTTTACATTAATAAAATATTGTGTATTGATTTTTCTGTTTTTTTTAATAGTAAACTTATTTCGGATCATCAGTAAACACTGTCTGTCACAGAGAGGAAGATGTATCTTTAATTTTCCCAAGCTGATTGCTCACTAGTAAAAACCCCTGCAGTCATCATGTTTTCAGGTCTTTTCAAGTTTGATTTTTGACGTGACACAAAGCGGTGTTATCTAAGTGGGTAAGCTGTTTACTTACTTTTTAATAGCCTTCTCATTCCGATCATGATCATAGCCGATTTCAAAACGCTGCTTCATGAAGCTTCGGAGTGTTATGAATCAGCGTGTCGAATCATGATTCGGATCGCGTGTCAAACCACCAACTGCTGAAATCATGTGACTTTGGCGCTCCAAACCGCTGATTCGACGCGCTGATTCATAACGCTCCGAAGCTTCATGAAGCAGTGTTTTGAAATCTGCCATCACTATATAAGTCGTTATTTTGTTTTTTTTTGTGCACCAAAAATATTCTCGTCACTTTATAATATTAATATTGAACCACTGAACTCACATGAACTGATTGAAATGTGTTTTTAGTACATTAATGGATCTTGAGAGAGGAAATGTCATTGCTGGCTATGTAGGCCTCACTGAGCCATCGGATTTCAACAAAAATATCTTAATTTGTGTTCCGAAGATTAACGAAGGTCTTACGGGTGTGGAACGGCATGAGGGTGAGTAATAAATGACGTTATTTTCATTTTTGGGTGAACTAACCCTTTAATGATTTCATTCCTATCTTTCACAAATAAGGCAGTGTCATCTGCAAATTGACACAACTTAAATGTTTTTCCTAATGCTGTAATTCCTTGAAAATGTCCTTTTTTTTATGTGAAGGGCCATTATTTGTTTTGCTAACAAAAACAAAAAAAGGCGACACCCCTGTCTAATCCCTCTACTTATTTCAAATCTACCAGACGTCCCCACTGATAATTTTACAGAACTGGTAATCCTTTGTATAGGGTTTTGATAGCTTTTTGAAAATAACTGCCAAACCCCAAAAAATCAATTGCTTTAAATAAAAAGTTGTGTTCTATGGTATCAAACGCCTCGAGAAAATCAATAAAAAAGATAAAACTATCATCTAAGAAATATTCATTGTAGTCTATCATATCTAGGTTCAATCTAATATTATTACTAATGTGCCTTCCTTGAATAAATCCAGTCTGTTCCTTGTCTATAATATTTTCCAATCCTTTTTTTAGTCTTTTGGCAAAAATTAAAGCAAATAGTTTGGCATCATTATTTAATAGACTAATGGGTCTCCAATTTTCTAAATACCGAGTATTTTTGTTTGGCTTTGGAATTAATGTAAAACACCTTGTCTTAAAGAAGTGGGTAATTCCCCCTTTTCAACAGATTTTATGACCACGGCTAACAAAAAGGGAGCTAACTTATCTCAAAACATTTTTTAGAACTCACTAACAAGTCCATCATTACCTGGAGAACGATTATCTTTAAGGTTGCCAATACACTCTTTAACTTCCTCCAATTTTAAATCACCATCACAAAACAATTTAAAATCATCATTAATTACTTTGTCTACAACACTATCCAGAAAGTCATTCAGATCAGGAGATACAAAATTGGAAGTATACAGGTCTTTATAAAGCTGAGTAACAAAATGTGATGTCTTTTTTCATCCTCTGTGACTGTATTATTAATTAACAATTTACTTATAGAAGTCAATTCACCATTTCTTTTCTCAAAATTAAAGAAATAATTATTATTTTAACCACCTGTTCCAACCATTTGTCTTGATCTGATAAATGCACCCTCTGCTTTTTCTTGATAAATGTTATCCAATTGTACTGTACTTGTAATGATGATATATCCATCAGTTCTTTGATGTCAAAAACCCCCCCATCAAATTGACGTCAAAAACTTGACATCCATTTGACGTCCACAGTGATTTCCAATCGATGTTGAAAAAAAGTCAAAATTGACATTAAAAAATTGACGTCCATTTGACATCCACACATTGATGTCCAGTTGATGTTGAAAAAATATCAAATTGATGTCAAAAATGCAAATCAAACTGATGTCAAAAATTTGACATCCATTTGACATCCACACACTGATATTCTTTCGACCACCAAAATAACGACGCAATGCAATGAAAGGAAAATACAAAGTTCTGTCATGAAACTCTAAATGCGCAGGCTAATAGGTCCTTAACTCAACTGCTCGTAATCACATCATTATCTATAGGACACAGATGATTGGTTCCTGCTGTATTAGAAGCCAATGAGCTTGCATGCTCAGTCTTCAAATACATGAGTAGCATTTGCCTTAGCAGTGCAGCACGCTTTTAGAAATCCCACCTTCCCAAGCTCCACCTGTATAGATCTGCTACAGGTAATTCATGTACGTTATATTGTACAGCAGCAGCATGTCGTGTATGTATTGGCAGTAGCAAATCCTGTACTTGCTCTGCAGCAGCAGAAGTCCAATTGATGTAAAAAAAATAAATTAAAAAACATAAAATTGACGACAATTTTTTTGTCAAATTGACGTCAGTTTTTTTTATGTCAATTTGACGCCCACACACTGAAGTCCAATTGATGTATAAAAAAAAACAACATCAAATTGACGTCAGTTTTTTTTTGTCAATTTGACGTCCACACACTGATGTCAAAACTGATGTAAAAAAAAATACATAACAAAAAAAACATCAAATTGACGTAAATTTTTTATGTCAATTTGATGTCCACACACTGATGTCCAACTGATGTAAAAAAAAAAATAAAAAAACATCAAATTGACAAATTTTTTATGTCAATTTGATGTCCACACACTGATGTCCAATTGGTGTAAAAAAAAAAATTTAAAAACATCAAATTGACGTCAATTTTTAATGTCAATTTGACGTCCAATTGATGTAAAAAATATTTTTAAAAAACATCAAATTGATGTCAATTTTTTATGTCAAATTGACGTCCACACACTGATATCCAATTGGTGTAAAAAAAATTTTTAAAAACATCAAATTGACGTCAATTTTTTATGTCAATTTGACGTCCACACACTGGTCCAATTGATGTAAAAAAAACATTAAAAAACATCAAATTGACGTCAATTTTTATGTCAATTTGACGTCCACACACTGGTCCAATTGATGTAAAAAAAAAACAACAAAACAAAAACATCAAATTGACGTCAATTTTTTATGTCAATTTGACGTCCACACACTGGTCCAATTGATGTAAAAAAAAATTAAAAACATCAAATTGACGTCAATTTTTATGTCAATTTGACGTCCACACACTGGTCCAATTGATGTATAAAAAAAAACAACAAAACAAAAACATCAAATTGACGTCAATTTTTATGTCAATTTGACGTCCACACACTGGTCCAATTGATGTAAAAAAAAATTAAAAACATCAAATTGACGTCAATTTTTTATGTCAATTTGACGTCCACACACTGATGTCCAATTGGTGTAAAAAAATTTTTTTAAAACATCAAATTGACGTCAATTTTTTATGTCAATTTGACGTCCACACACTGGTCCAATTGATGTAAAAAAAACATTAAAAAACATAAAATTGACATCAATTTTTTATGTCAATTTGACGTCCACACACTGATGTCCAATTGATGTAAAAAAAAACATTAAAAAACATCAAATTGCCGTAAATTTTTTATGTCAATTTGACGTCCACACTCTACGGAGCCTCTAAAGGGACATGGTGGTGGAAAAAAATTGGGATGGGAGGAAATTTTTTTTTTCAAATCTTTTGCATTCCCTCGCAAACTTTTGCGTTCCCCCGAGAAACTTTGCGTTCCCTCGCAAAGATATTTGCGTTCCCTCGCAATGATATCATCATTCCCTTGCTGTGAGCTCGGACAAACACTTCCTCTTCCATGTCCCGCTGGCTGGCAGTAGTGTTTCAATTAGTTCCATATGTTAATAATGCACACAAATAATGCACGGCTCATAGAGTTTGAACTTGTTGGACTCAAATATAAAGAAATGCAGTCAGTGCTTCAAGGAGTTCAGTAAAGTTGGCAATATATTCACAGATTTGAACTTCCCGGATCAATAACTCGTGAGCTAAACGTTGTTAAAACACAAATGCAGCTATTCACAACGAGCTACAACAACCCAATTTTCCTCAAATGTGCTTTATAATATATAAATTAGTCTCTATGAGCAGGCGGGGCGAAGTCTGAAGGGACCGTCTGAAAAGTGCAAAACCCTTTTGCTCATTTTATATTATGAAAAATACTCAATAACTTACACAAATGATGTTGGTACACAGCTTACATACAACAGCTTTTGCATGATAATTGCTTACTGAATTTGATGGCATTACAATTGGTGAATCCAAAATGGTCAATATTCATATTCATGCATTTTATTCATATTTTATGTTAATCATTTATGGCTTATGATTTATCAATATTACTTTTGATTTCATATATTTATGTAGCTACTCCTACACTATATTAATTCTCATCATATTTTCAAGTATTTACACTTTAATTGTACTCTTTTATGTTTATTCTTCTTTTATTTTAAAAGTATGTATGCTTGTTATATTCAACTGTTCAAGTGTTTCAATGTGACAGGTTACATTGACACATTTGTGGTTAGATATTGGACGTCTGCCAAGTACTGCAGAAGCAATGTTTTTGGAATTAGTTGCTCATTTGAATTTGATGTACCTTTTATATCAAAATGTGTCCATTTCTATTTCTGCTGACATGTGATAATGTAAGACCTGCAAAATTCCCTAAAGGGTGTCAAAAACAACCCCTATATCTATTTTAATCTATTTTTGACATCTGACCAGACTATGACATAATGGATAAATCCATTTGACCTTTTCTTATTAGACCAAAACATAAGTTTGAGTGGGATGTAAGTTTTCCCATGCTTATGGTATAAAATGGACTGAGTCTTTGATAGTTTAGCTTTCCTTTGCTTTTTCTTTGCTCTCTCTGCTTCTCGCATTTCTTGTGTATTTTCTGCTTCTTCTCTTCTACTTCTCATTTCATTCAGCAAATGTTTTAATTTTGTTCCTTCTTTCTGTATATTCTTCATCATCATCTGTTAGATACAATACTCTGGATTTTACAATACTCTAAATTTTTAATTACTTAATTAATTGGTTTGTCTCTATAATTTTTAATTAATAAATTTGTTATTCCTTATTCAAATTTGATCTCTGACATAATCATTGCTGGACTGCCTGGATCTCATTTTCTCAAGTTTTTGCATCAACAATTTATTTAATATTTTTACAGTACTACCAGCAGGACAGCAGTGACGTATGAACTGCATTTGGTGACAGTACAGTGTGTTACAGGGAAGTTATTGAGTATTTTTCATAATATAAAATGAGCAAAAGGGTTTTGGGTTTTGCACTTTTCAGACGGTCCCTTCAGACTTGTATCTCCACCGCCTGCTCAGTGCTCATAGAGACTAATTTATATATTATAAAGCACGTTTGAGGAAAATTGGGTTGTTGTAGCTCGTTGTCTAGGTTACTATGATTGTTAATAGCTGCATTTGTGTTTTAACAACGTTTAGCTCACGAGTTATTGATCCGGGAAGTTCAAATCTGTGAATATATTGCCAACTTTACTGAACTCCTTGAAGCACTGACTGCATTTCTTTATATTTGAGTCCAACAAGCTCAAACTCTATGAGCCGTGCATTATTTGTGTGCATTTGGAACTAATTGAAACACTACTGCCAGCCAGTGGGACATTAAAGAGGAAGTGTTTGTCCGAGCTCACAGCAACGAACGCAAATATCTTTGCGTGGGAACGCAAACATTTTGATTGGGAACGCAAATATCTTTGCGAGGGAACGCAAAAGTTTGTGAGGGAACGCAAAAGATTTTGAAAAAAAAAAAAAGTCCTCCCATCCCAATTTTTTTCCACCACCACGTCCCTTTAGGGCGGGGTAGGGAAGTTCGGTCCTAGAGAGCCGCTGTCCTGCAGAGTTTAGCTCCAACCCTGAAAAAACACCCTCACCTGCCTTTAGCCATAGTAATCCTGAAGAGCCCGATTAGCTTGTTCAGGTGTGTTTGATTAAGGTTGGAGATAAACTCTGCAGGACAGCGGCTCTCTAGGACCGAAATTGCCTACCCCTGCTTTAGGGTAGGGATGGGCAGATCGATATGAAGTATCGATATATCGATACTGACGTTGTGTATCGAAAGTATCGATACTCAAATAAAAATATCGATACTAAGGTGTGTTTTTTTTACCTGTGATTTTGTTTAATTAACAATATATTTAATGCATACAATATGCCTTGAATTGAACAAATAACCTATGTTGTTAGCGAATAATTGTGTAGTAGAAGTATTTTCCTGCTCATCTGAACACGCAAATGCTGCAAGTCAGAACCAATCAATCACAGAAAGCGTTCGCTCACTGCCGACACTACATTCAAATGGCTGCATGCGTTTAATATTGTAAAAAAAACATTGATGCTTTTGGGAAACGCAGCCCTGAACAATGCTTAACAGCAGACAGAACAACATAATATGTTTGAGTTATTTCACAACAAACAAAATGAAATAGTAGCCTACATAGTTTTTGCAATTACATTTATTTCAATTGATTATTAAAAGTTCTTATTGATGTTTTGTTCTGTAACTACACTGTCAGAATACAAAGTTTGCATTTTATGGGTGCAACAGCCTCTCACTGGCAGTCCCTTATGAAACCGAACCATTACTAGGCTACAGTGACCATAGTTTTGTGGATTTCCATGGTTAACACTACACATGGTTAAAATGTTTATTTGTAAACAAAAAATAATCTAATAAATTGCAATTAAGACGTATTGAATGTTAAAATTCCTTTCAAATATAATGTTAAGTGGGTACCATTACCCATTTTACTTATAGTAATTCAATTATTTAAGGACTTAAATTATTAATAATTTAATAACAAATTCAGATTAGAAGTATCGTATCGGTATCGATATCGGCGATTTTGGCCTTGAAAGTATCGGTATCGTATCGAAAACAAATTAAGTGGTATCGCCCATCCCTACTTTAGGGGCTCCAAAACACACTGATGTCCAACTGATGTAAAAAAAAAAAAAAAAAAATCTAATTGACGTCAATTTTTTTTTATGTCAATTTGACTTCCACACACTGATGTCCAATAGAGTAGGCCTACCTCAGGGATGACGTTTTTGTAGGCAAAACCCCTAAGCGAGTTAGCATTTTTGGACTTCCGGTTCCATCGCCCCAAGTCAATGGCTGCGTCCGAAACCGCCTACTCAATGAGTAGGTACTTAATTTCAATGAGTACTTACTTAACGAGCGCTAAAAGAGTAGGTACTTAACAGCCAAATCTCGTTGAGTATGAATGAGATCCGATATAATCCGCCATGTTGACGTTATCATGTGATCACAAGCGCAACAACTTAAAAAGATATGAGTGACAGGTTTAATTCATCTATCTGTAAATATCTTGATATTGATTAAATTTGATTATTTTGTGGTCTTGTTGAAGAAACAGCTGCCAGTAATTTTGTAATTGTAGTACAACTGATATATATTTGGGTTAATTTAAAGTTCTTATATTTTTAACTACTAATGTGAGTTTATTTTTTGTTACGAAAATTCACGTGAATATGTTGTTAATTTCTTTATTTTATATGCAAAAATTTCCATCCACAAGCAAAAGTGGCATCTCATTTGTTTTCCTCTTTTCTTGTTGAATTAGCTCTAGTTTCATCCCTCAGGCTTATAAATAATAAACAAATAAATGACTTATGTATTATGATGTATTCAAAATATTTAATCTTGTCATCATGCTTTGTCTGTGTATGTAATCTCAAACTATGATGTATACAAACCCGTATTTGTTTTTTGTCATTATTATTGTTCATTATTAAAGATACCATGGTCTTTTCCCAGATCTTGTATGTAATTATAAATCCTGCAATAAAAATAAAGATATGAGTGACAGGTGCACCAACACCTCACAGCACCAGTAACTCCACAACCCTACCTAGAGCGGTTTTCATCAGTGTTGGCAATGTCTGCACAAAGAAAAGACATCAGCAGCTGCTCGAAGATCTTGCCTTTGGAGAAGACTGATTTTATACTAAAAAAATGTAAGTATAACTACTTAAAATTAAGATTACACCAGAATGAATTGCTTTGCTAGCCCACCCCAATACTTACACACAATAGTAATGATAAATATAACCAAAACTTAATTATATTTTTATATTTTCATTTAGTACAAGCAAAATGTAATGTTTTGTCATATGACAGCTATGCATGAACACACACTAGACAAATACAGCTGATGTGAATACATCTCCATTTACAGTCAATTCATGCATTAATTCATTGCTTAATAAAATATATATATTGACTGATAATAGCATAATTAATTAATAAAAGTAATAATGACAATAAATAAATGCATATACAAGTCAACAACACACAAAACAAAGCTTTATTCAAATTTATTGATCTAACAATCAGGTATTTACGGTCCTGCTGCCATCTCACACAGCTGTGCCGATTCTGCAGCTGATGAACACCATCATCATGTCCCTCACTGCTGCTCTTCTCAATGGGGACATCGTTGATCCAGAGGATGAGGAAGATGATGATGATGATGACCCCTGAACCCCACAACCTTGAAGCAAGAGTGGGAGAAGATGTGCGGGACAATCTGGATGCTCCAAACATTCATGTGCTCTCCATCAGCATGACTGAATAAACAGATTAAAACATTTTACAATTCATTCATGTCAGCATTCAGTTTCTTGCATATTTCATTTCATATTTTTACAATTACTTGCTAATTTTTGTCGTAACTTCACATTTTACATTTGTGGTGTGGTGGGCTAAACCACTGAGCTGGTCCGCAGAAGGTTTGCTGGTTCGATCTCTGCAGCATCACCTTCAGTGTGTCCTTGATCGAGTCACTTGGAAGGAGGAGTGATGGAGGGTCTCATCCATGACACTGGACCATTCCCAGGATCTGCTGTGGCTCTCCATCCTCAGTGCTCACACCAATATGAGGACATTTCACATCCCACAATAATGCACAAATATAATACAAAAGCAGTCATTTTAACAGCACAATGTCATTTGATTTCTGTATTAGAAGTAACAAAATGATCTTTATACTTTACTTTATATTTTGTTTCGGGTTTTCCTCTTTTTTTCTAACAAATGCTGCCGTCACCTTGTCTTGCAGGTCCTGCTCCACCACAAAACCTCTACAGCAAATGCACAGACATCAAGAACCAGAAAAGTGCTGTAATAACTCTGTTTAAATTACAATAATTAAAATAAACTACAACTTAAGATTTAAATAGACTTTATATTCATTTCTGTAGTGTCCTCACTCAAAGCCTTTGATGGCATCATTCCTCAACCGGATAAACACACGTGTGCTCATCTGTCCCCGTCATCTGTCCCTGTAACATCAGACAAGATTCACGTTTCCTGAGATTTATGTGCTCAAATCTACATTTACATGTTGATGATGTGTTAACTCACTTCTTATCCAACACAAATGTTCCTTAATTCACCAACAGTAGGCTACTAATGGACAAATAAAATAGATTAAACTTATGTGTAGTTACTGTAGGTTTATTTATTTACATTATTTTCATTCATGTAATGTAAGCAGTGTTGACAACAGTGAATAATAGCACACACACACATCACTCATAATACATAATCCATAATCCATCACTCACAAGTCATAATACTTAAAGATGTTCCTGTCAGAGGTTAAATACACATTTAGTAAGCATCTTTAAGATATATATGGTTTAGAATATGTAATTCCACTTCGGAGAATTAAGTTATGCGTGTTTACTAGAGATCCCGTTATCTATACATAATAAATCGTGTTTTTACTGCAAAATCACAACAATAGTGTCTAGCATCTTTACACATTCAGCAGTTTACTCTACAGTAGTTCAACAAATGTGTTTTTTGTTTTCAATACTCACACTTGACAGCATCCGCGGCGCTTTTCTCCTCAGTGTTTGATTATGACGTATCCTCTCCCATGGCCTCCTGGGATAGAAAAGTAGCCTATCCAGCGAGGAACACACCAACTGAAATATTTCAGGTCTTTTATTGTTTTAATACTGATGATTTTGGCATACAGCTCATGAAAACCCAAAATTCCTATCTCAAAAAATTAGCATATTTCATCCGACCAATAAAAGAAAAGTGTTTTTAATACAAAAAAAGTCAACCTTCAAATAATTATGTTCAGTTATGCACTCAATACTTGGTCGGGAATCCTTTTGCAGAAATGACTGCTTCAATGCGGCGTGGCATGGAGGCAATCAGCC